>CAAAJI010000941.1:0-17008 GCA_900642245.1 Fragilaria radians | reverse complement strand
AGCACGTTGACTGACTCGAAGTGCAGCGGAGACTGGCTGGAGAGAAAAAGATCCAGGGCGTTCATCAGTCTTGATTCGAAGCATTCCTGTATGCATCATTACTGAATTGCCACGATCTTGTATGAATTGAAGCAATGGAGTAAGTGCAGCCAAACGATGACCTTTCATGCGTGAGATTCTTGAGACAATCCAAAATTGTTTTCCGTCGGTCCACAGTTTGATTCCATGCTGTTGTTGAAGCTGAATTGTCATGAGATCCTGTATCAAATTTGATGAAGTTTCATATCCCATGTCGGAGGCATGACTTGAAAGGGACGCTCGCAAATGCGATTTATATCTTTGATTGATTTCAGGAAAGGAAATAGCAATATGATGCGCATTGAATCCCTCAGGTTGTTCCAGCATTTCATGTTTCGTAAGAGGCTTTCCAAATTTATGGAGCAAAAACACTACATTGTTTACAATCATTGCCTTTCTATCGACATTCAGAATGCTGCACGGAACAAGCATTGGAGATCCCGATCGTCGGCGCTTTTTCCAGGCTTTACGTGTTAGATCTAGGTCACCAACTTGAATTTCAACAGGGCAACCTACTGACAACACAGCAAACTCAGTTTGAGGACTAGATGGATCCTTCTGGTTTCTATCTTGAGTTATATCAGGATTGATATCATCAGCGGAATAATGAAGCGGCGATGGCAACGGTACAAGTGGTTTGGATTCAGCTTTTCGCGCAAATACGTTTATAGAAAATGCATCCATCACAACTGCAAGAGACATTATTAAGGTAAACAAAACATAGTGAATCCCCATTCTCATCCTTTTTCAAGACAGAAAACAGAAATAACCTGACAGTAAAGAAAAGAAAAAAATGAATGGTGTCCACTGACACTTCGCGATCTTGACGATCAAATATTGATTTATTCTTTTTTTTGTTTGATTGTCCATCAAACTGCCACAGCCATATATCCACAGCCACGGCAACAATTTCAATATCAAAACCTAAGCACAGTCTACTTCTTGGACATGGACTTTTCATCACAAATTGTCGATTCAAATAATTTGTCGACGTGCAATGATTGACACGTTTCTAATTCCTTTCTTTGCTGCAGAAGGAAAACTGCAGGTCAAGCAAAAATTCTCGGATGGACTGATTGAGAGCCCTTCTAAAATAAGTCATCACATGAATAACTCCTCATGAAAGTGTTCCTAAGCAAAGCCTCTAATGGAAGTTTCTAAATACAAGCGTACACATAACAGTCTAGCCTAGAGAATACACAATTTGTAATTTCTCAACTACTTTCCTATTTCAGTTGTTGGGATCTAGTTCTTCTTTAAATCAATCTATTTCTACCATGAACAACCAGGTCAAGTCAGACGGTATCCAGCAGAACACACATCCTACAAGAAACTGCAATATTAAGCAAGTAAACCAAATTGCGAATGATATGCTTAGATCATCTGATTAGAAAAATGGATTTCTAGAATTTATTTCGCTATCTTCTTCAATCAACCGTATCGACTATCAGAAGCGATTAACTCCCCATATTGTAGGTCACTCAGTTTCAACTTGTGCATGTGATTCATAAAAGTGCATTTAAAGGGAATGAGAGCCTTCTCTAAAATATCGTAATGCACAAGTCCACAAATTTCGTTTATAAAAGTTGAAGTTTTACTAACTACTTGTACAGGACTACATTGCAGGAAGATAAATAAGTTATGAAATTGTGTTAGAGTGGGTATATACCCGTTCCGTTATTTTAATCCATTTAAGCGAAATAAAGAATTAACACACACTCTCGAGGGCAAGTGACATATCGCAGGGAGTGAAGAAAAATAGTATTTCGTGAAATCAATGATTACAAATTAGGCGAATGTATAAGCTTATGAATTCAAAAGTCTAGGTGATTAATCTAGAAACGATAAAATCTTATACATTTTACAATGTACTTGCGGTAGTGCTTGATGCTATCCTTGATCTCAATAATGAATTTGGTATGAAGATAATGTTTTCGTACCCTTGACTTAATATAATTTGTTTGCTGGTGTATTTAAGAAGTTTTGCATGAATAACTCTTAATTTCAACGGGCTCCTTGGTTCACAAGGTTTTTTCTTTGGCTTTTATTGCTTGCAGAACATGGAGTGAAATTTATCATTAGGCAGTAAGTTAGGCAGGTAATGGGCTTTAATTGATGTATCCCCTTTTCTGTCATGATAAGTAATGCACGTTTTTTTTTCAGTAAGCACAAATCCCATTGCCGGCTAATCTGCTTCGTGCCTATATACTAATTTGAATAATTTTTAGATTCTTTATGTTCCATTCAGCATACAATGGTATATCAGTATATTTATATTGACATATATATCTTAAATCAGCTTTTTATTTTGCATAGGTGCAGTACGCAAAGTGGTAACTAGATTTCCCAACTTCCAAAGTTTATTCTGGTAGGGTTTTGCTTTTCACTTAGAGTTTTTTTTCTTTTATTGATGAACAAACTAACTTTTTGTAAGCACTAAAATTCTTTAGACATGGTTGACGAGAAACAATGCATGGTATCCTGCAAGACATATGTACTAATTTGCTACTCCCACAGACATGCTTCGGTTAGTCGTTTCACCCTTGCAGAAAATAGTATTCATTAATCTTTTTTCATTGTTACTGATTTCAATAATCTCTCAAATCGATGGAGCATTCATCTTATGGTGTGTCATATCACCTCCACCCTTGTGTTTCATGAATACATTTAACAATAAGTTAACGCTAATTCGTGATTTGCGCAACATTTTACTGGTTGACGAAGTGGGAACAATTAAAAATAGAATTCAGAATCCGAATTGAACACTTGCAAATCAATAGCGCACAAATTCCTGAATAAATCAGTCATGTCGAAATTTCGGGGAGATGATGACTTGTTCGCGATTATGGCAGAGATGTCTTCGGAACAAGGGTACGAGACAAAGGTTGATGTTAACGAAGGAAGAGATCAAGAGGCGAGATTACAAGCCACAAAGCGTATAAAACTTTGCCATGATGTTCAGGAGAATGAAGTATCGCTTGGAATTGAATCGATATGGAATCCATTTGTTACCATAAATGACTATAGTATTGGGAAAACAAAGTGCATGGCTCCAACAAATCCTCATGTCGAAGTTTTTCGACGAAGAGCGTATGAGCGATTCAAAGTTAGTGTAAATGACTTGTTTGAGCGCATAAATGGAAATTCGACAAAGACTGGAATATTCAACTTATGGAGGGATCTTAACATCGTATCACTCCTAGAAAAATTTCTATTCTCTGTCAAAATGATAGAGGCTGAGATCTTAAAGGAAACGCAGTCACTTCAAAAACTCAATACAGAGCTATGGACTACTAAGCAGGTTCATTCCTTTATACAAATCGCCTCAAATAATAAAATGTGGATGGACCCAATTCTTATTAGCAAATCTTTAGAGTTTAGGAAGAATTCAGAAGATGACATTATATCACGTGCGATGATCAATGAGTTAGAATTTGAGTGGACCCGTGCTTGGCGCAAAAAAGTTGAATCTAAGACTAGAGATTCGGAGCTAAGTTGCGTTTTTACATCCAAGAAATTCAAGCGTATGGTCGACACTCTCCTCCGTGGCATTAAATCGATTAGTCTTGAAGCCATGGACAGTTTCCAAAATTCCCTTGCCAAGAGAGCAAGAGAGGAATCTCTTCGATCTCACCCAAATCGGCAGCTACTCCCTAAGTTAACGACATCAGACGAATGCTGTAATGTTTCTTTCTCTGGGTTGAACTTTTCAATTAACCATGAACATTTGGAAAAATTGAAAGTTTTGTTCGATAGAAAGAATCAAATCAGTCAAAGCCACGATGAACATCGCGCTAAATTTGCATCTTGTCTGTTTTCCCTATTGGCAAGGTACGACATGATACAAGGTGCTGGCCTACAAGCGGCCATGCCTGGAGCAATTTTTGATGTGTTGAAGAATCATTTTGACTGCATTCTTGAATGCTTTGCCTCCCCACTAAATTGTCGTTACGAACGTTTTCTATCTGCATTCCCTGATACCGATTCACCTTTCGGTAGCCTAGGAAGCTTCTTCGACTTTGATTTCATGCAAGGTGGAAGTTATCAAGCCAATCCACCATTCATCGATAACTTCATTTTTGCTATGCAAAGGAGAATGGAACGCAATCTAAGCGATTGTGACAAGCCGCTTATGTTCATCGTCTTTGTTCCAGCATGGACCAACACATTAGGATGGAAAGCTCTACGGAAAAGTATTCATTTAAAGCAACATGTACTAATTGACCAGGTATCTCATTACTACACAGAGGGTACACAGTACAGACGGAAGGAAGCAAAGCGTGTTGCATCCTTTGATACATCAATATTCTTCCTCCAAAATGATGCTGGAAGTAATAAATGGAAAATTAAAGACAGCGTTATTGAAGAATTGAAATCAGCATTCTCTCTCTAAGCGCGACACATGTCAAAACGTAACGATAGCAAGAAGTAGTATCAATCCTGTCATGCTGGCTCCTTAATTATAGCAACTAGACTTCGTTTAAAATTGGGACCCAACTTTTTTCGGATTGCCAAAGAGTCCAATTTCTGGTTAGTTAAATGAATAGCCCCACCGCGACATTAATTTGCATTTTTAACATTTCTTTTCAAATTGATGTTGTGATTCAATAAATTCTCTTCATATATGCAGTGGATATAACAAATAATCATAAGTAGGATGGGATTCACTTAGTGTTTAGATGCACTGTACTTCTATATCCCTGAACTTTTTTGGTTGTATGATGCGTCTCACTACTAGCTTTGTAAGTCTAGAACCCACCCACTTCATTTACAATAACGACTTCAAGACTAATAATAATGGTATTCGGCGGGATAATCACAACGTGTCCAGCATTGAATAATTTTGTTGAGTTTCGGAATTAAAAGGTCATGCTCACAGCCACATTTATATATCTGGAGGCGTGGAATCCCTCCAAATGTCTATTTATGCTGCTTCCGTAACCATTGCAGCCAGTTTCATTGTGTTTTATTTGAGTGAGTTACCTCCTACTACAACTAGCTGCCTTGGAGCCCTGATTCTTTGAGATAGCTCAAAACGATCTTTGACTTGCTTCTTTCTTAGCTTAGGTTTTTACTTGAGAAGCCACTTAAATCTAGTTTTGCGGGAGGTATGTAAACTTTTGCGGCAATGCTATCATATTTTATCTTATTATGGAGAGTAACAAAAAACAAGAAAGGCAACAAAAGGCCTGGAATACCTCCTTAATAACAAAGATCACTTGTACACACATGATTGGAAAGAAGATAAGCAGAATACAAAGACAACGGTATGGCAACAAAACTACAACGTTTAAAATCAAAAAGTAAAAAAATGAGGATCGAAACACAATTAGAGCTAACGGTAGACAATTCGGTAGCAGAAGGACAGACTGAGGGGACATTTTGTTGAATAGAGTTTGAGTTAATCTTTGAAGTTACGAGCGAAACATTTCTCACATCATGGCCAGAATAACTGTTGACAGCGAGCGGGTATTTCATTTGATACTTTTGATTCTGAGTTCTTATCTAGTTGGCAGATTCATAGAATATTGCTTCAGTTCTTTCTCGGCATTGTCAGCGTATGCACTTGCCGTGACCGTGGTTTGTCAAGTTAATTCAGGATTACAAAAAGTATGGGAAGTGGGGAGGATATCCAGCTCTTTGACAGAAAAGGCAGATACAGATATTTTGAAAGCAACAGATACAAGCCACAAGATTACTAAGAGGTATAACAAGAAGACGACGAAGAAGAAGAATGAGTAGGAAGTTCGTATAAATCAAAAACCCTCCAAATGTATGTGTACCTATTTTTGCGAATGTGACTAGACATAGAACAAGGACATTAGTAGACAATCTCGAGTGCAATGTTAACCATAGTCTTAACAGTGGCATGATACTTTTGATTAGCTAAAATAGCGAAGCGTTGCAAATATTTAGTGTTGTATTGGAAAATATGCCACGACATCATGTGCTGAGTGATGGATAGGGCGATCTAACCATGCCTGAATTCATGAGGATGATCAACATATTCCGGTTCAAGACCGTGTGATATCGCTTGATACGAGGAGATTGGAACAACGTACGCATTCTTCTACGGATTGCAGGATAGAATTCGCCAACTTTGGAGGCGGATAGTCAGCTCGATATTTGCCAATAAAATCATATACATCACTTAACTCCTTGTTGGAAACAGGGGCACCCATGATAAATTGAATGATGTTTCCAAGTACCTGTTTGGATTCATCCTGAGATCTGTCAGATTGCAACATGCGAGAAATCGGGCAAACCAATGGACGAAAGGGTGCCACAGATTCTTCACTCTTAAGCTTTAACACGCATTCGATGCAGGACATCCAACATTCTGTTGTATCGGCAAAGGAACTGTTAAGCTTTTGAAATGCCAATGCTAAATTTGGGGTTTCTTTGACTAAGTGAGAGCCCAAAGGGGTTGTATGACGAATTGCGGAATGAAAGGTTCTGATACTATCTCCTTCTGGCAGTTTTCGTTCCAAAAGACAGCGACTAACAACGTTCGGACATGCATCTGTTAAGACAAGATATTGCAACGAAGATGTAGAACAGACAGCTCGAATCAGGGGCAGTAGCGATACAACAGTGGCTTGGCCGGGAAGTATAATAGAGACTTTTTGAGCATGACAGGCATGGATTTCGAGTGTTAAGAGTCCCAACCAACATGCTTCAAGGGTCTCCAAAGGGATTCCAGAGCTTGATTGCATCCGCTGTGCAAATTGAGCCATCCATATGGGTTCCTTAACGACGGGCTGTAAAATTGGTGATAGAATGAGAACATAAAGTTGAGAGTCTAGATATAAAATGTGCATGCTCCTCATCGCTGGACGATACGTACAACTTTGAAGTCTTTCAAGACCTCCGTAAGGAGCTGAACACCCAGTCCCCCTGTTGCATCCGCTATGATACAAACGTCACTTGTAATCGGATGTTGAGTAAGTAAGTGTTGGATTCCAAGGCGGAATGACGAGAAAGTCATTTGATATACGATCGTATCCAAATAGATCCAAATGCATTCATCTCGTGAAAGGAGATGTTCATCGATGCCTACTCCGAGAATCAAAGGATGTGCCGACTCTTCGAAGCAGCGTTGGAGGAATCCTTCTACTTCTAGTTCTTTTACTAATATCTCTAAATAAGAATCGCCACCCATTGTTAGAAGGCTTTTCAACAAGGCCTTCGTGGTAAATTTTTCCCATCTGTATCGATACGTGGCAGTGCGCTTCTCCTGTAATTTGGTTGGTGCAAGCACTCGACGGGAAACACAGTCTAACTGTAAAATAGGAAGAACGGCGAGGCATGTAATTGCAAATGCAGTCAAAAGTTGCAAAGAGAAGTCCGTTGATGGATTCGTTCCATTTTCCATTCGTCAACGCGTTCAAACACCCTTGTGTTGGGAATGCCACTTTCGGTTCAACACCTTGTCTATTTTGACGATAATGCTTTTATAAATGACAATCCTTAAGGAATCCTGAACCTTATTGTGTATAATGCACCGCATAAATCAATCAAGGATGCAAGAGTAAGACAAAAAAGACAGAAAAGCAATAATACACATGGTAGATTGAAGAAGAAGTTTGAGCGTAGCGCAGCTCCTTCCTTGGCAAAAACAGAGTAGCTGTTTAGGCAGAGTACTTTGAAGAGAAATGAGGATCCAGATTCTTGCATAACTTACTTGACGAATAAAGAATAAAGTTACAAGACATAGGATCTACAATGAGTTTCTAAATCATATTTCAAACAACTTTACTGTTAAGTATCAAATAACTTCTTTGCTAAAGAAAACAATTCTTCTGATAAAAAAGCACATTGTATCAATAAAATGCGGATATTTGGAGAATTGGGTGATGCCACCATATTCAAGGAATGTGGATCAATCAAGGAACTATGTATATGCTTTTGTTTCAATTCATTCTCGTGATGCCTACCCTATGCTCAATAAAAGGTAAAATAACGTGATTAGAACAAGATGGAATTTGGAAACGGAGTGATCAAGCCAACAATGATGAAAAAGAATCCAAGGGACTTGAATTTGAAGAAAGTTCTAGGGATGAAGAGTTTCAAAGCCAAAGGCAATAAAAGCAACAAAGAACCTGAAAGTTTGCTTTAATCCAGAAGCAACTGACATACCTTGACATATGAATCAAGAAGATAATTTCTAACACTATCGGTTTTGAGAAATATCCAGTCTAATGTTTAAGTAATAGACTAAGAGTTTGTGTAGGTATTGGAGATGCCCATTTACCGTTAGTTTGAGTAAATAATGATGGAATTAAGATATGCTTATGTTTACACATCTAGTCCTGGACAGTTACAAGTTAACTATCCTTTTTGTTCCTCCCACAAATCTGAATCATAAGAAAAATGACTTATTGTTGCTTTTAAATGGAAAGTGTCTTTAATACTTTCCAGAACCAAGATACCTAAATGGCAATAAACATGATCACAATAAGATCAGATTACAAGCCAAACTCTTCATTATCTAGTTGAAGTTCTTATCCCAAATTGTCCTAATTGGAAGTTGAAGAGGCACTCCCAATTTTTCAAGTGAAGGTCCTGACACAAGATTGAACAATTCTTCAAGAGAAGTTCAAACATCTCTTGAAGAGAAGTTCTATAACTACACATATAGAAATAGTCCCTAAGGTAGATTTATTGTCATTTGTGCCCATTCAACGCAACAGAAAACATCAATGATAGCTTCTCAAGCTAACATTGCCTTGATAGTTTGTGATAATCAAAACGAAACAGCTATCTTTAAGGAAGACTAGGATCATCCTATTCAAAGGTATAAACGAAAGTGGCAAGAGACCATTCAGAAAGAGTTCCATGCGACTCATTTGAGCCTTCAAAAAAGTTTAACAGTATGTGCGTTTTCAAGTAGATACAAAACCGCGCATCTTGAGCTTGAGCAGTTGCCTCTGGATACAGTCAAGTGCTAGGTATTCACTTGAATAACAGCTTTGCACTTGTGGCCAAATCCTGCTGGTTGCAATAAAAGTTTGAAATCTGATGGTCAGATAATTGATGCAAAAACGGCTTTTCTTGTATGGAGACTTGAAAGTGTAGATTTTCATGTATCCCCCTCCTTGTTGGAGAAATAAGTATTTACCTCATTTAGTAGTGCGGTTGAATATGTGGCAATGCCTGAATCAGTCAAAGATTTCAGATTCATCTGGAAAGTCTTGGGATCTCTGAAACATTTCCGAGTGTGGCTTGCACCAAAAACGTTGGAGCTTTTGTTACAACTGAAAATGCTTCGTTTGGCAAACGGACTAGACAAATGCATACATGACAGCACTTCATTCGTGAATGCCTTGAAGATGAGTTTAGTAATATTACCTTTATTAAGACAGAGGAGAGTGATACAGATATCTTCACAAAAATTAGAGCAGCAAGAAGTATTAATAGCATGTGGATGCGTTTCTAGGAGAGATGATGGGAGACTGAATAGTTTTCTATAGGAAATGTATCAGAAGGTATCGCGTATGCATGTTATTGGAAGGGAAATTGCATAGCTGGGAGCAGCATTAATAATTGGCAAAATACCATCATTTTTGTTGCCGATGTAGATTATTGCAAGCGAAAACCCATGTAAGGAGAGTATCAAAGGTCTATTTTCTTTTGCTAAGGAAGCCTTTATAAGTTAACAAGAACCGAATTATCATAGTCTATTTGGAAATGAAACCGTAGCCTGAATGAGTGCTCGAGTCAAGATCCATGACCTGCACAACGTAGACCAGCGTAGGAAATGTCCCAAGAATCTATAAAGTGTAGCTTCCTGATACAAGACTAAAGGTGAGGTGCAAAGGCAGCATGCAACACACAAAATCAGGATAAGTATGGAGTGGAACCCCTAGTCTTATCATATCATGTCTGCAACAAACACGTGATCACACCAACCAATGCAAAAACAAAAGGGTGTTCAAATTTCCCTTGAGCCATACAAACTATTTTGGTTTCTAACCCAAAATCACTGATCTATAGAAGAGGAGCTAAACTATCAGCACCCACGTCACTTGTGAACAAGGCAGTGCACACTAAGCAGGACCATTCAATAAGTGAATGGAACATAAAGTGATACACACGGATAGTACAGATAAGTTGAAAGAAATAATGGAGGAGCTTAGAAAAATATAGATAAGAAAATGATCAGTCTGAATCTAAAGGCTGAAAAATCATTGCCAAGAAGTGGAAGAACATAATGATCCAAGGAAATAGAATAAGGAAAAGTATCTTGGAGCAGAAATCCAATAATTTAGGGAGTAAGCATAATTGGAAAAATTGAAAGAGTGGATATAGAAAAGAAGAGAGAAGCTTCAATCATTTAGAGATAATCCAAAAGTATCCCAAATCAAGAGAGATGAACTAAGATAGTTGGCACAACATTAATGCTCCATGACTTGGATTAAGCGGATTTCACCAATACTCGGATAGCTTTCTCGTGACTTCCAAGGAAAGGCTGAGACTTCTTTCACTTGTATACTTCCCACTCTGGACAGCGTGATACCGAAACCCTGTAATGTATCTTTCGAATTTCCACTAGGTAACATAGAATCTTGCTGGGACTTGAGCTTCATTAGCTCTGAGATACGGTCCTTCAATAAAATCATAGAGCTCAGTCGAAGCGTATGCTGTAACATTCCAGCATCATAGTCCAGCTTAGAATATAGATCCTTTAGTTTTTCAAGCTCTGCTTCCGTTTCCTTGAGTCTATTCCACTCCTGTTCGAATTTCTCATTCTGAAGCCAAAACGGAATAGAGAAGAAGATTCTCCCTTCAGGTAAACACACACCATTCCGTTCCGCACCTTCTGGGAAATCCAAATAAAATCGAAGCTCACCACCAAATCCGTCCATCCGTAAATGTAAGCTGTATGCTCCAAGATTGACGGCAACTCTTTGTAAGCCATTCTCGTTCACAAAGGTTGGTTCCTTTAAAGGCCGAAGCTGAAAAGTGGGATATTTTTCTAGGAAACTCTCATTCTGAATTTCCGTTATTATTTGCCCTCCGAATAAGACTTTCAAATGACGAAGAGCCACACCAAAACCATCATCAAAGCAATACTGAAAATCATCTTCTTTTAGTCCGAATACCAATAAATCCATCACACAAACTCTCTCTTTCCACGATGTTTCCACCAATGATGGCGACCAACCACAGGAAAATGGTATTAAAATAAAGAATTGAGCCAAAAGCAGTATAGTTGGCCACCCTGGCCATGGTGGCATGATCAAGGCCGATGCACAAATACTGTAATGGAGTTGGATTCTTCAAAATTAGTATTTAGAATTTTAATTAGCTTAGAATATAAAATCGCACGTCACCACGCACAGTAAAAAAAGCAGGTAGAAGTTGGAAGTGATCTGTTCGATTTTTCCTAAAATATACTTCAAGGAGCATTTCTTGAACTGCAACACAAGTAAGCCCAAAACAAGGCAAAGAGCGTTGCATGAAAGTCAAGATGTCAAAGAATAATCCTCTTTATAATTTCTTGATTTAATCTTATTGTGAATTCTTCTTTACTTTAATTGGTATCTATTTCACATTAAGACACTGACATGGACTGGAATAATTGCAATGTTGATTGTGAAACATTGTAATTCAGAAGAAGACTTGTGCAAATTTTCTTTAGAGGGGAAAGCTAGGGGGATTGAAAATGTACAGCGCAAAGAGAATAGTAACAATATACAGGAAAGTTGGTAGCATTAAGTTTTGATGAAGAAGGTGAATGATTTGGAAGAAAGGGATTAGTTATCGTAAAATGAAGGGAAAATGCGTCAATGTGATCCAATCAAGGGATGAATGTCATCATGTCATGCAGTAACGTAAAGGAAGTACAATATGTCCCATCCGACAATTAGGACCATTTCGATTTCCTTGTTTACAAAGGATCCAACGTCTCTTGGCCACATGATGGTTGTGTTTCCAGAGTAATGAGGTTGACTTTTCATCTCTAAAAAATTCAGGAATGCAAATCTGAACAGGTAGTGAAATGTACATACTTCAATTGGAGTTTTAGGAGAGCATTCCAATTAAATTTCATTTCTTTACTTTTTTATGTATTGCACTTAAATCCCAAATTAAGAATTGCAGCAATGCATTCACATTTCTTAGTAGTATCGAATGTTCTCACTTGAAGGCAATCTCATTTCGGTCGTCTCCAACCGTGGCATTTTTTTGGAGTAAGCTCTAATTATTACATAAATAAAAAAGATGCTTCAATGAATTATTTTAAAGATCATTTGTTATTTTGCCTAGAAACCAGACATTTCTCATTATCTTATGTTTTACTCAAACCTGTGGTATGCTAACCAGTCTCAAACGTTTTAGAAACCACAGAAAGGCCTTGATAAATTGTAGGATTTACAGATATTGTAGGAGGTATATTAACCTTTTTAAGATACTGAAAATATGACGTAAATACTGTGCAGCATAGAAGTGTCGTCAGGTCTGCAGCAGACGCTAGTCACCGTAACACGCGGGTGGCATTCAAGTCTGATGTATAAGACAATACTAACAAGCTAGATAAAAGGCCAAGTCTCGATTTTTGAAATAATCAACCTAGGCTCAAACCTGGTAAGCTCAATTATGACATTCGACTAACAGCAGCAAGTCAGTGTCACATGTATCAGGATAATGTAGTTAAAACTAGATTTATGTTCTTAATTTCATTGGCATGATGCAAGTCATTTTAAAGGTTACGGATATTATGATAAAAAAGAATTGCAATTAGAAGACACAAAGTGCAAGCTTTATCAGAATGTTGTGATGCAATCTAAATTTAAGGTGTAATTTGATTATCCACGTCATTTGCATGTACCAAAGACAACTGTAGAAGACAGAGAGTATAACAGCAAAAATTGAGTTTCCGAATCTGATGGAATAGTTTGTCTCATTCAAGATGCATTTTGTGATTGACATAACTTCGAGGAAAGGGCAATTGCTAGTGCCAGCAACGAGAAAATAGAGACGATGAACGGCAATTTCTAAATCTTCAACTTGTTGACTCGTTTCTCACGAGGAAACATTGATGATGAAAGGCAAATTCTGTAACTGCTACTCGGTGATTTATTTCATTCATATGGTACTGACTGTGTTAAGGAGAAGAGGCTGGAACTTATCCAAATGAACGAAAACTTTCAGGATTTACTTCACCATGATCGTCAACTTAAGATGCGATTCTTTACTTGGATTCTCTAGATGAATCAAAGAAAGGGAAACAACATTTTTCTGAATTCCTAGAATCTGCTGCTATGCAATCTCATAGAAGGCAAAATACTGATGCTACTTTTTAAATGAGATATAACTTATGTCTTTTCTACAGAAATCTGTAAGCTACTTTCTTTGGTAAGAAAAATCAAGGTAATTTGCGTAGCATTGCAAGCGACAATTAATGTTCATCCTTCGAAGAAGTGCTCAGGCTGATCCTTAACTACTTTACATACAAAATGTCTGCATCCTGGTTATGAGTTATGCAAAATTTACAAAAAAGTCAAATGATGCTCAAACAGATGTATCTTTAGAGGCACATGTGTTCATACATGGAAATACATGCCCTGTTCTTTAGAGGGAAACACCTCAGATAACATCAAAATAGTGCTAGGTTCAAATTGCCATGTATTGAACAAAACAGTGAATTCTGAAGTAAAATCTTGAGTCAAAGTTTTCCTATTTCCTAACGGTGTACTATACTCCCATTACCTATGAAGCATAGATTACTAGCAAGCGCCATCTATTCGTGTATTCTAAATTTTTGTTGTGCAATTAGATTGGAAGAGAAAAAAAGAATGATATAATTCGAGTATTGTAATGCTCTACCAAGGACAGGCAAGGTTCTTTGATAGCTCTGTACTATCAGCAAGGATTGAATTGCTTCGCTTTCTCTTTTTTTTCTTTTTCTTCTTGCTGCTTTGTTGGGTGGGCTCTTCAGGCTTGGTGCCATTGGCTTTCTCAGGAATAGCGTCCAACAAAGTTGACTTTTCAGCAGGTGCATTTTTCTTAGCAACTGGAGTCACCTCAGAGATGCTCATGTGCTTAGATTCCACTCTGTTTGAGGTCTCCTTTGTAGGAGTTGCATTAGAAGTCATCTTGATTTTGCTTGTAGATTCCACGATGGTGGAATTTGACTTTTCTTTTGATATTGGCGACACTTGGTTTCCATTCTTTTTGGCGATGCTCTTTCCCGCCTCCAATTTTGCATTGACATCACTCTGATCAGTTTGGCTAGATTTTATCACCACAGCATCATCGGTACCTATCATATTCGACTTGTTCGTAGTTGACGGTTTACTAACATTCCTTACAATCACAGGGGGAAGTTTCTCCTGAATGTCTGTGTCTGTTGAATTCTTTGATGGATCAAAGTTGGGGGGGATCTTATTCTCCAAAAGGTGTAGCATACAAGGTGCAGCCAGGTCTACAGGAAGAATCTCGTCTTTTGGAATGTGCCGATATTCCACTTCCTCTTCTTCGTCATCGCCATCTGCATCGAAAACAATGGAAGTTGTTTCAGATCTTCTCCAAACACTGATTGTATCTCGGACATGAAGCCAATTGGTTAGTTGTGCCTTCAAGATACAGTGGAACTCAGTCGCGAGTCGTTGCTGAAAATCTGGTCCTGACGAACGTCCCCATGGGGCTTGGTCCACAGAAAGAGTTTCACCATAAAGTTCACCAACATGAATAATGTGCTTGCCCTGAAAATATTCCAAGCAAGCAGATCCTAAGGACTGTGGCTGGTCACTGTCGTCATCCTCAATGTCATCTGCTTTTTTCGATTCTTTGTTGTACACATCCTCGTCTGGATAACAAAGGAATAAAGTCCGATTTTTTAAATGTTGTTTGGCTAGTACTTCAGGTCCAGCATTTAGTACTTTGAAATTTGATGGCATTTCAGGTCCTTCTTGGCTTTGATTTTGAATCTTACCACCTACGAGGGGTCGAATATCGTATCCGATTACGTCAATACCAGCTCCCTTCATTGCTCGACACCAATAAGCGTTAGCACCACATCCAATCTCAACAACAGGGCTGAATTCCTTCACGATGCGAATGGCGCGTTCATCAGGTGTTGCCCAGCTGTACTTATCCACGAGTTCTCCTCCAACATCGGCTTGTGCCATCCAAAGTTCAGCGCGACGATCCGTTGTAACCAAAGAATTCGAAAAGAAATTATTTTTATCGTTTTCTGACAAGGCATTTAAGAACTGTTGCTGCTTTTCCAATAAAGGATTGGTGTGCTCCTTACGAGGTTTCTTGTTCTTCTTTCCCATTGAATCAATCCACTTCGTTTTTACTCCATTTATTGTGAGGTCTGAAACAATTAGTGAAGGAGCAAAGGAGTCGGCTTCACTGCAGCTAAAGATTTCGCACCTAGTTCTGTGGTACTTCGGGTCTGTCCTTCTCCTACGCGGTACAAAACAACACGTCAACATAAGAATTGTCATATTTGTCGATTTATTTTGGTTATTGGATATTATTCTAGAATCATACCATCTAGCAGGGTGTAAGTACACTTCTATCACGTTTTCTTTTGAAAAAAGCACAAATAGAAGTTGGGAACCATATTTGGTCACACGATTTGTTGAGAGAAAGCGCAGAGATCGAATAGTCATGAAACATGTATTGATATTTCACCTACTTTATGCTAACACCTCTCTTGTCTCTATTCTGTTTGTGAACACGGCAATATATGCAGAGCAAGTAGCAATGTGGAGAAGACAGAGCTTATTGAAATAAGTTCTTTCAAGGATTCAGGTAGCCTGGTTTCATATTATTCCAGGCATTTTAGAATTGGCTTCCGGAACAGTGAATCAAGTGAACAATTAATTGAGCACATTATCCCTCCTGAGAGCCTGGAGACAAAACAAAAATGCCCAGGATTTTAATGAAGGGGCATTTATTAATTATCACGAGTCAGTACAAGACTGTATGCCTCGGAAAATTATGGAGGAATTCACATACCTCAAAATATTTTGGATGAAAATGTAGATAAGATATGATTGTATCAGTGTCAGTATCAAAGAAGGGGAGTCAAGTCTGAGGCAGACGTGATCACAGTGTGGCCGATTGCGTAGCCGTAGTTTAGCTCAAACGGCACGGAAAAAGTTGTATTAAGCAAGAAGAAATAAATTTCCTGGCAATAAAGTCACTCATTTCAAGGATTTTACGACGAAATTCGAATCATAGAAAAAAGGATTAATTTAATACAAAGGCAGAATTTCTACTTCACAATGAATTAAAATTAATATTGGTGGTCGTGATGATTATGCAACGCCTTATGAATGCTGTGTCTCTAGTCCATAAAACTGGCATTTTTTGTTCTACTGGATTATTTATAGTATTCCTTGCAGTCAGTCAAAAGATTCTAAATGCTAGTAAGGATACTAATTTGGCCTCTATTCCTCGTAGAATAGTAGAGACATTGGAACATCAGCCAAGAAATACTTTTGTACAGAGTCTGGTTATTAGAAAAGAGTAAAAAGAAAAATTCCCAATGATCTCTGAGAGGGACGTGGTGGCTCAAAGCAGAATACATAAGGATTGACGTTTTGGTTAGGGGCATCAGGAATTCTCTTTACGGACTGACTTTATAACAATGATGTCATTACTTTTATTATTTCCCTTTTGCTGCCACGTCTTAATTCCGTTGTTATGGAAAAAAGTACTTGCTTATTGTAGGTTGCACGCACTTAGTTTCAAAGGAAAGTACATTTGATATATTTTAGTTTACACTGCCCGAGGACAAGTAAATGGTTGCATTCATCAGAACGTGTGATGGGAAGAATACTAATTCTAGGACATTACACTATTAAAGATCTCCATTATTTCAAATGTAAAAGTTTCGGGGCTTATCATGGCTTTCCATGATCACGACTATATTTCCAAGATTTAATGTTCACAAATTTGGGAATTTGAC
>CAAAJI010000940.1:0-17021 GCA_900642245.1 Fragilaria radians | reverse complement strand
AAGTTGAAAGAAAAACTGGTAGTCAGAGATTACTCAACCTAGAGAATAAAGTCGGTGAGTGGGGATTTCAAAAACTGAAACAAGCGATTCGAAACTTCCTTCAGGGAGCAATCGATGTGGTGTCATCTATTTCCAAAAATCCAGTGATAATTCACTTTGATGATCTACAATGGGCCGATGAAGCCAGTATTGAAGTTTTGAAATACTTATATCATGGAGACGTTTTTGAGAAGGGATTATTTTTCGTGGGATCCTACAGAGACAATGACATCGACAAAAATTCCATGTTTTCAGATTTCAAAACTACTGTTGGGAAAACAAAATGCGATATCACCGAGATACCTCTCAACAATCTAGCGCTGAGTGACGTGGTGGATTTGATATCCAATCTTAGTCTATCGCCTAGCTGTAAATCACAAGAGCTTGGACGGCTCGTCTTCGACGTTACAAGAGGTAATGCATTGTTCGTGAGGAGGTACTTGTATTATTTGATTGAGCGGAACCTAATTATTCAAAGCGAAAGTGGTATTGGTTGGGACTTTGACAACGCTAAGATTCGTGAAGCAGTCGATGTAGGAGAGGATATAGTATCATTTTTAACTGACGAAATGCGAAGTTTACCCTTCACAACATGTGAATACATGAAAATAGCATCCTGTCTGGGGCATGAAGTTGATATAGCCTTACTGGAGACTATTATGGGGGATTTTGGAATTGATTTCTCGACTGAGCCAATGAGTATATCTTTGGAGCGTATGGAATCAAAGTGTTACATCGTTTTCGCAGAAGATGGCAAAGTTTTTCAATTTGCACATGATCGAATTCTACAAGCTGCTTATGCGCTAGTGCCTGAGGCCCTGCTGCAAAATATCCACTTGAAAATTGGACGTGCCGTCTTAAAAGGGTACGAAAATTCCCCAGATTCCATGGACAAGCACATATTATTCTTGGCCATCGACCAACTTAATCGTGGTAGGGATGTCCTCGAAACAGATATGGAGAGGGAGGAACTGTCACAACTGAATCTACTAGCGGCGCAAGAAATGATCGTATTCAGCGCATTTAACCATGCGAAATCGAATCTGTTGATAGCTTTAGATTTACTTGGTGAAGGATGCTGGGAAAAGTATTATAGTTTGACACTTTCCATCAACAATCTACTTGCTTCAGTTTTATCTAGTAACGGATCTATGGAAGAAAGCTTGGACCTTACTGACTCTATCATGGAAAAATGTGTCTGTCCAGAAGACCGATATCACGCGCAGATTACTCGACTTGAAAGTTTGACATGCATCAGTCGATTGGAGGAATGTATAAATTCCAGTATGAGAATGCTTTCAGAATTGCAGCTGCCTCGAATCCCCTCTAATCCAGGGTTAACCTCCATCCTTCTTGCTATCATGGGGGTGAAAAGACTGTTGAAACCTCTTAGTCATGAGGACATATTGAGTTTACCACTCTGCAAGGATCTTAGAATCCAACATGTCATGAAAATATGTAAGTAAATGTTTCGGTATTATAATTACCTGTTTCGATGATTCCCAATTTCTCACAGACATGTAATTCTACTTTATAAACATCCATGCAAGCAGTTGGGATACTTTGCCCCGTTGCTTTTTTTGCAGCCAAGGAAACAATGATTCCTCTCATCACGTGTAGGATGATTCAGCTGACGATACGACACGGCCTGTCGGAATTGTCGCCATATGCATTTGCATCGTTTGGATATAGCACGGCTCTTTCCGGTGACTTTGATGAGGCTTTTCGTTTTGGATCCCTGGCCTTACAATTAATGGAAACGCGCTTTGGTGAAGATGCAAGAACATTAGTTGCTGTGTATGGACTCTTTTTTCACATTAAGCGTCCTGTTTTGGATACATTGAAGCCAACTCTTAGAGCATATTATATAGCATTCGCTCAAGGGGACATGGCGTTTTCTGGCCAGGGGATAGCAACACATCTTTTGGCAAGGATGGTTGCAGGTTCTTCTCTGTCAAACATTATTGTTGATACATTTTCGTTCTGTGATCAGCTCAAGTCATATAATCAAACAATGATGTGGAACGTTTTGTTGATCTTACAAAGGGGAAATCTTGAATTAGCGGATCGTTCAAACGAGATTGCAAAGCTTACTGGAGAAGTCATGGATGATGAAGCCTTTAAAGCATATCTTGGAGGATTTCATGATGATTACGCTCAGTTTCAGTTCTCGTTGTTCACCCTACGGTCTCGTTTCTATCTCAATGACGAAAAGTCAACTCGAGCTCTTGCTGAATACTTTTGGAACTTTAAAGGCCTGTACAATCCGTTCTGTTATTCTGTTTTCTATTTTCTGTTCAGTGCTTTGATCGCATTGACATGTTGGAAAAATGCATCAGTTACACAGCGCTTCCGTTACTGGCGAATGTTCCGGAAATTTCAACGATTACTTGTATCCTGGACCAGGAAAGGAGATCCGAATACACTCCACTTGGTATATCTGCTAGATGCCGAAGTCCTATCAACTAAGAAGCAAATACTTCCCAGGGATGTTCAAAAAATGTATCATAAATCGATATCACAAGCACGTCGAGCTGGTTTTATTCAAGATGCAGCCTTGGCAAATGAGCGCCTAGGGGAGTACTTTCTCAGGAAAGATGATCGCGATTGGGCACAGCATTATCTCAAACAAGCTAAGTTGCTGTATTATGATTGGGGTGCGAAACGCAAGGTTCTCCTTATGGAACAAAAATACGGAGACCTGGTAGAATTTGAGGTGAAAGCAGACGACTTGAGCAAAGCGTTAACCGGTCGATCACGCCTTGATGTCATTTTAGATATAGAGGGTGATCGATCACGGTTACGTTCATCATTGCGAGAAAGCCAAATTGGTAATGCCTCTTCTTAACTTTGCAACGCTTCTTTCCGCTCAAGTTAATGCAAGTTTTATAAAGAGGAACTCATTTACTATACATGTTTGCTTTTCCTCTCCCTTCACAAAATGTAAAAAGGAAACCCTAGATTATTGTATTTGTTACGGAAAATGCCTTGAAACCGTTGATATATAACATAACCCATTTTGGGGGATAAAGTACCAAAATTAGAATTCCTATCTGTTAGTAAGAATCTGTGATACGGATTTTTAGGTGTCGTACTTTTTATTTTTAGTCCAAAGTGTACTACGTTTTATTTAGTCTATGGTGGCAAAGACGGTTTCCGTTGTAAGCGTCGTAGATTCCGTGTGAAAGAAAAACTACAGAAAATGCAACATAATATTCTTAATCTTTGTTAAACCTACAAGTAGTATAAAAATTGAATAATGTAGAAACAAACAGAAAATTCAACAATGCTTGTATTACCTAGGTACTATTCAGATATCTGATAAAATCTGAAATTGATAGTTGCATTGATGGATGGTTCTGCCAAGAAACTGTTGATCAATCAATTGATGAGAGACTAAAGATACAAAAAATAGCTGCTAAAACGATAGGTTTTTCAAATTGTAACCACTAATTTTGAATAATTACTCTTCTTGGTCCGTTTCGTGAAGGGTTTTGGGTTTTTCCTCATTAAAGTAATCTCCATATGAAACATTGAACCATTTCACAACCCGAGTGATCACTATTTTCTTGAACTCAATCTTGTAGACTCGGAAAGCCTTTGGTGCGTGATCTTGAGCAAACCCAACAACAAAATTACCTTTGTTCTTAAGTTTTTGTGAAATGTTTTGGAATTATCCAACTTTACACACATTTCTCCAAAAATTTTAAGTTGATTTTCATAAGGCGATCTAGTTCCAAAAAAGATTTTCATACGGATTGTTTTCTCCGCTCTTAGCTGACCTGTAGTTTTGGCCGGACATTCCGCCCAAAGACTATCTCTCAATTTTTTTTCAACATCGATCGTGTACGGCCCCAGAGAGTGCAAGGCGTATCCTCTACCTTTTCATTCTGTTCTGGGATATAAGAGGTTACATATATAACGGGAGGTCCCAAGCCAGATTTTTCAGTATCATAGTTTTTCCTTTGTTCTCTCCAGAATTATCCAGTGAAATAAAACTGACAAATTTTTGATTCTTAAATCTCTGCCGTTTGATCAATTCTTAAACTAATTGTGCCACTCCGATTTTCTTCTCATGAAGTAGCTCCATTTAAAACTAGTATATTGGTCTTCAACAATAAGCCAATATTTCTTTTTTCCTATAGAATCCCTTTTAATGTAGATTAAGTCTACGCAAAGTCTTATCCGAGGCTCTTTTGCTTTATTCTTGGATTCTTTTGATTTGTTTGTTCTTCTGATTTTTGCTAAAGTGCAATCTACACATGTATTCATCTTTCCTGTCAAAGTTATTCCCATAAATATTGCCCTGATTTTGGCAGTTTGAATAGAGGGATGACCTAATAATTGGTAGAAGTGCATTCCATTCGTCCATTTCTTCATGCTGACAATCAAAGTGTTCTCATAATTCACTGTTTTAACCCAAGGGAAAGGGTATTCCAGAGCCATGCTATCATTTGCACCTTTGTAGGGAAAGGAATGCCTTGATGCTGATTCACACAAAGAATATGCTATTTTTTACCTTTGCTTTCACAGAAAGGACTACTCAAATATTGCAAGTGTGATTGGAGATTGCTCTGAGGAAATTGAAAGTAGAAAAATTAAAAAAGATTACTCATGTTTTATTCATCATACAACAGTGGAGTCTTGCTTGACTAATTTTTCGTTAATATATATTCCTTAAGATCAGCCTATAATCTTGGATGAATTATTATATCCACATTATTGTGGCTAGTCAAACTTATTTTATTTAGAATGAAATATTCAAGTCAAGCTACGCTTCATGAACATGTGATTTATTATCACCTAAATTTAGAGATCTTTGATTAGTATCACCTAAAATTTGTAAACGGAAAAACAACAGCCATTATTCTTTTCAGTTCTTGTTGTTTTGTATGTGTTAATATAGAAGATTCCTTCATCATCTATATTTGCATGTACTAGCAACAAAGGATGTCTCCGAATGTTGGTACAAAATAATTCTTGAATTAATGTTTTTCTAATCTAATTTGCTGTGTTTCATTCAATTTATAAAGTGTTATCTTCTAGTATTCTGAATGTAGAACATTTGCCCCCAAGATAGTACTTTAGGAATTATTTATAGGGAGTAAGCACCTTATATTTATTCCTTCAGAAACAGGAACTCTGTCATTTACAAGGTATGGTCCTGTTATGGGAGTTGTTAACTTCCTGAGTATTCCTGGCGTGACAATCAGTACTTGATCTCTAATTTGCATTCATAGTGGAGACAACTTTTATTCTCCTTTTCAATGAGTGTATTGATTCATTGTTGTTTACGCCTTCTTATCCGATCCCAGCTAGCTTTGAAAGCCACATTGTGGATCATGTCTCTCCCAAATACCAGTTGACATGGACTAGCCTGTAGCATTATTGAAAATATCCCTTACGTTCATTCCCCTTTAGGTATATCTGTTTAGGTTATCCATTAGGGATGCTATTTATTTGAGATTGTGTGGTCAGAGTTAGTTCTAGCCTTTTAAATTAGTAATCACAACTTTCAAGTGCAACGTTTGTTGACCTTTACTTTCATCCGATTGATCAACTAAATAGAAGACTTTCTAACACGTTTAAACGCGGGTACCTGTTTGTCTATCTATTTTTCACTGTTTCTTGAAGATAATCTACGTAAACTTGGGACTGTTTAACCTTATCATCCTTATTCTACGGCATTCATATAAGTAAGTCAAGATGACCGATTTGAACACTATTTGAGGGATTCCTTTCTGTGGAAAGGTTGATGAATGGCCGATTTGGAGCGAGAAGTTTCTGGCAAAGGCTAAGAGATACGGATTTAAGGATTTATTGTTAGGAAAGTTGTCAATTCCCAAGGTAGATGATGTTTTTGATGAGATTTCGGAGGATGGAAAGAAGATGATGAAGGTCATTGAATTGAATGAGATAGCATGCACTGAACTCATTCTCTCTATTGATGTCAAAGCAAGCAATGGCAAGATTGCTTTTAACATTGTCAAAGGATGCAAGACAAAGGATTATCCTGATGGAAACGCGGCCAGTGCTTGGGAGAAACTTAAGAATGAATATGACCCAGTTTCTGCACCTTCAATGGTTAAGCTGGACAAGCAATTCAGGGAATTAACTCTCAAGAAAGGCCAAGACCCTGAAGTTTGGATCACTGAATTGGAGGATATTTGTGTTAGGCTGGATAATATGGGTTCAAGCATTCCAGAAAATAAATTCATTATTGAATAATCTAACAGCGGACAACGATCTTCAACTTGCATTCTTGGAGAAGAGAATTGGAGATAAGGAAAGGCCTTTAACAGTTGATGAGATTACAGCAGAGTTGAGTCTGCGTTTTGAGAGATTAACTATGAAATCTGCAAGAGATGAAGATGGCAAAGTAGTAGAAGAACATGCACCTTTTAGCGGTCAGTTTAAAGATAAATGCCGAAATTGTGGACAGATTGGGCACAAGTCATTTCAGTGCAAAAATCGTTCAAACCAGAATGATGCACATAACAGTAATACTGCTGCAGGAAGTTATTGCGCTGCCTGCCGTAAGACGGGCCATATCAAGTCTAACTGTTTGAAATTAAAGAAGAAGGAAACCCGATACAATAATAATCAACCCAGTAGCAACAATAACGGTAATCGTGACCGAGGAAACCATGACTCACAAGATGTGGTATTTGCAGCTACAGTCAAAAATGAGATGTTTACAGAGGATACTTGGATTTGTGATATTGGAGCATGTGGGCACTACTGCAATTCAACAAAGGGTCTGTTCAATATTGAAGAATTCAACGAGAGTATCACTGTGGGTAACGGCAAAAGTATGACGGCAACTAAGGTTGGAAGTCTGAAATGTTGTATAATTCAAGTTGATGGATCTGAATTAGAGATCACCCTAAATGAAGTTAAATACGTTCCAGAATTGTGGGTTAACTTGTTTAGCATTAACAAGGCATTGAAGAAGGGATACAAGCTCAGCATCCATTTGTCTATCAAAGGGAGCTGTTTCCGTAACGTTTGACAGAGTACTAAGGACTGTAAATGGCTCTGTTTCCGGGATCAAATTCTCCATTGACGAGTCCCCTGTTTCTTACAATACAATCAGCAATTATGGAACTGGAAAGAGCATCAAAATAAATAATGTTCACAAAATGTTAGGTCATTGTGGGTCTGATAGATTGCAGAAGACTGCTAAGATCCACAGTTTAAGATTAAGTGGCAAATTTGAGACGTGTGAAGAATGTGCCATTGCTAAAGCTAGGCAGAAGAACGTCAACAAAGAGTGGAAGGGTGGAAGTCGAATCCCTGGAGAACGGGTTTATTTAGACACTAGTTCAATCAAAGATGTCAGTTATGGTGGATCTAAATTTTGGGTTCTAATTGTTGATGATTACACCAACTATTGCTGGAGTACTTTTTTGAAGAACAAGAGTGATTTAAAGGAAGAGATGTTCATGTTGACGGATCTGAAAATTGGTGGTATTGACATCAAATATATCCGTTGTGACAATTCTGATGAAAATAAGGCATTCTATGATGCTTGTCGTGCAAAAGGATAGAGCATTAAGTTTGAGTTCTCAGGTCCAAGAACTCCTCAGCAAAACGGAAAGGTGGAACGGAAGTTTCAAACATTATATGGCAGGATTAGAGCCATGTTAAATTATGCAGGATTTGAGAATGGCGAAAGGTCTGGTATCTGGGCTCAATGTGCAAGAACAATAACATCCTGTCTAATATAACGGCAAGTAAAACAAAGGAGAAGTGCCCTTATCAACTATTCTTTGGGAGAAAGCCTAAACTACCTTCAAGTTTTAGGATATTTGGAGAAATTGGCGTTGTAACAACTAAAGATAATGTTCAAGGGAAGCTTAAGAATCGAGGGACAGCGTGTATCTTTGTGGGCTACTCAGTAGACCATGCTAATGATGTATATCGGATGTTTAATTCCAACACTAAAAGAATTATTCATTCCAGAGATGTGGTCTGGATGGGAAAGAGTGAATATGATGATGATGATGATGATGATGGGTATGTTCACACCATTGCAACGTTCAATCAAGATGCAAATAGCCATGAAAGGATTCAAGCCACTCAAGATAAAGATCAGAACATCAAAAGCAAAGTATATCGGCAATTGAAGCAGCTAGAAAGTAGCTTTAATCCTGAAGCATCCAAGATTGTTAAGGATATGGAGCTGGGAAGGGACATCATCCTTGATCAAGCCAACATTGCTCTGTTTAGTGGAAACATTCAAGTTGAACATACCACTTTTAATAATACTTGGAATCATGCTGACCCCAAGGACCAAGATAATTGGAGAATTGCAATCAAAAAAGAGTTAAATGATATGGAAAGTAAGAAGGTTTGGGAAATTATCAAGAAAGAAGACATTCCAGAAGGAAGAAGAACCATTAAAAACAAATGGATATTTAAGATCAAGCGAAACGGCGTTTTTAGAGCAAGACTTGTTGCCTGTGGATACAGCCAAATTCCAGGCATTGACTTCAATGAAAGTCTTGCTCCTGTGGTCAATGATGTAAGTTTTAGAATTATGCTAGTTTCTAAACTAATTTGGGATCTTCAAGCATCAATCATTGACGTTGAAACTGCATTCTTACATGGTGAACTTCAAGAGGAAATTTACTTGCATGTTCCTTAAGGTTTGCGAATTGATCCTAATTATTGCTTGAAACTTAATAAGACTATCTATGGCTTGGTTCAAAGCGCAAGAGAGCTCTATAAAAAGTTAGTTTCGGTCCTAAAATCTATCGGTTTCAAGGAAAATAAATCAGATCTTTGTTTGTTATCAAAATGGCATGAAGATGGTGTAATGCTTACTCGAATTTATATGGATGATTGTCTTGTAATAGGAACTGATGAACGCATTGCCAAGTTGATTGATGATTTGATGAAAAATGGATTCAATTTGAAGGTTGAAAATAGTCTTGAGGACTATTTGAGTTGTCGCTTGATCGAAACCAAGAATTTGAATCAAATCACGATTTTACAGCCTCATTTAATCAACAATTTGCTGGATAAATTTGGCAATGAAGTACTTGGAAAGAGGATTTGTAGAACTCCTGGAACACCAAGACTTAAAATTATTCGACCTGATAAGGATTCAGAGCTGATTGATGCAGAATTGCAAAGCCGTTATTGTTCAGGTGTTGGAATGCTCCTCTATCTAACCAAGTATTCAAGACCTGATATCAGTAACGTTGTGAGGGAGTTATCAAAATGTATGGATGGTGCATCCATTGGGATTTACCTTGAGTTGTTGAGAGTTATCAAGTTTGTCTTGGATACCAAAAATTTTGGCCTCAAAATTCGACCAAAAATTGCTGAGAAAAGCTGGAATTTGAACGTATTCTGCGATAGTGACTGGGCAGAGACAAGGATTAGTGTGACGGGGTTCATTGTTTACTTGATGGGCGTTCCTGTTTCTTGGAGATCCAAGGCACAGAAAGGTGTAACCTTGTTTAGCAGCAAAGCGGAATATGTGGCAATTTCCGAAGCTGTGAAAGAAATCAAATTTATGTATTTCCTTCTCCAGGGTATTGGATTTGATGTGGAGCTTCCAATTGTTGTCAAAACCGATAATATTGGTGCTCTATTTATGTCCCAAAATGCCTCGACAGGCGTACGTACTCGTCATGTGGATACTCGATATCATTTTATTCGAGAGAATTTTGAAGATGGAATTCTCAAAATTGAATTTGTTAAATCCAAAGACAATGATTCCGACATTTTTACGAAAAACGTAATTTAGGAGACGTACGAACGGCATGTGATGGAGATATTGGAAAAGAATACGGTACTTGAACGTTTCGGTATAGGAAGGGTATTGAAAATATCCCTTAGGTTTAGGTATATTTGTTTAGGTTATCCATTAGGGATACTATTTATTTGAGATTGTGTGGTCAGAGTTAGTTCTAGACTTTTAAATTAGTAATCACAACTTTCAAGTGCAACGTGTGTTGAACTTTACTTTCATCTGTTTGATCAACTGAATAGAAGACTTTCTAACATAGCATAGTGTGGAAAGTGCTCAATATTGCCCATGCAGCTGATTGTAAGAAGTTATTAAGTGGATCATCTTCTTCCAATTCTTGATTTCCAGATCAAAAGACCTGAGCATATCATTGACCATCTTGAGCAAACCCACAAGAAAATGCAATAATTGAAAGAGAGCGGTTGGGCTGGGTTAAGTTTGCGTGAATAAAAAGCTAAGGGCATCTTATTCTACATAATGACGGCCCCCAAATGTAAATCCAAAGCATCCGTGAAAAGATGAAATGGTTTGTTAAAATCTGGGTAAGATAGTAAAACTTCTGAGCCTATAACCTTTTTGATTTTTCAAAGGCTTTTGTATGTTGTGAGAGCCATTGAAATTTGGTCTTCTGGTACAATACTTTCATCCAACAAAAGTTGTACCAAACTCAACAAGAAACAAATAATTTGCTGACAAGCCTGCAACAACAACAATAAAAAGAAATTAACAAGGGCCCAATTTTGCAAGGATACAAGTGAGGGTGAGCTTTTGTTATTTTAATTTCAAGGCACCTGTTAAAATGCTGGGAAATTGTGCCATAGGGTCAATGAATGTCCAAATGGGAGCAATTCCAGCAAAGACAACAAGGAAAAAGGGAACAGTAGTGGCAGATTTCAAGGAAAATGTGGAACATGTGGAATAAAAGGGCACAAACGTAAGGATTGCTGGACTAAGGAGGAAAACAAGGATAAGTGGCCTGTCAATTGGAAGAAACCAAGTCAAGAGAAAGCTGCTATAACTCTCAAAAAGAAAGAAAAGTGGAAGAAAAGTCAATTGAGTTTGGAAGGGCGAACAATGACTTGGAAGAGTAACTTGCCAATTCAAATTTATGGATAGCCAATACAGGAACTACCGTACATTCAACCTCTAACAAGTCACTGTCAAATGATTGGATTCACGAAAATGGCACAGTCATTGTTATGGGTAATGGGCAAAAGGAGAATGCAGTGTTGAAAGGAAATGTAGGAGGAGAAGTGTTGGACTCCAAAGGGAAGTCACAAGGGAACATAACTCTGTCTGATGTTGTATACATTCCCAATCAAAGATGCAACCTCATCAGTGTCACAAAAGTCATGAAGCAAGGATGGAAGTTAGAAGGGAATACTGAAGGAATGCCTTTATCCAAAGGAGGCAAATGACTTACCTTTTGGTAAGAAAATGTATACATCAAAAGGTCTTCTTAAATCAAGCCAAAACATGAGATGTCAGCCATTGTGTCTGAGTCTTCAAAGGCTGCTGACAAAATTCCATTTCTTGAAGCACATTGTTGTTTGGGTCATTCATCTGTTCAACAGAAAAAGAGGTATCAAGAAATCTGGGGTGGAAGTTAACCGGTGAGTTGCCATAGTGTGAAGATTGTGCAATGGGAAAGGGAAAACAGAAGAATGTTTCTAAGAAAGCAATCATGTTGTTTCTCAAAGGGTCGGTGAAAGATTATTTTTCTGCAGTTTTTGAGGAAATTGACTTGAATTCCTCCTTAGACTCTATAAGAAAAGGATACTGGAGAATTATCGTGGATGAGGCATCTCAATTTAAAGCATCCGATTTCTTTGTTACTAGAAAGGATATGATCAAGCCAACCTGCGAAGAATTATTCAAATGGAAGAATGAAGGAAAACTCATTAAATACATCAAGTGCGACAATGAAGCACATATGAAGACAATGGGAAGTGTTATGACTTTTAGTGTCAATACTATTGATAGTGGATTGTGTGTGAAACCTAAAGATGAGTGGAATGGTCTCGTAAACAAAATAAATTGAACTCATTGGAGTATCGGATTCTGATTATGCAAAAGATATGACTACTCGTCGAAGTGTGAGTGCAGTAGTTAGTTGTATTCAGGATATGATTTACATTAAAAACGTGACTAATTCAATGGGACTTAAAGTTGGATTGCCCATGGAGATTCGAGTTGATAATAAAGGGGCTAAGGATATTGTTAACAACTGGAGTGTTGGAGGCAGAACAAGGCACATTGGAGTTAAATTGAATTATCTGTAGGAACTGAAAGAAAATGGTGTCATCAAAATTGTCTGGATTTCTTCGAAAGAAAATGTGGCCAATATTTTGACAAAGAACCTTCCTTTGATGGATTAAAAAGACACACCCAAGCACTTGGCGTTATTAATGAAGTTTCTAAGTAAAAGGTCGCTCCGGGGAAGGGTGTCAAGGCGATAGCTTACGGAGCGAACCCTACATTGGCGGATAAAGCTTTGGAGAACCATTAGAGTTTATGTGTTTTGGAGATCCAACAAATTTAGAAATTCCAAGAGTAGATGATTACGTTATCTTTGAACTAAACTATTAGAATCACAATTTGAGAAGTTATTGAAGTTTATTCTAGTCTTAAGTCTATAGAGCTAGAGTTGCTTTAGCATCAAAACACCAACAACAGCAACGTCAGCAAAGCAAGCGATCACATCATTCCAAGCAAACCAGGTGAATGAATGTTTTGGACGTCACTGCCGTTTTTGAATCACGAGGCAAATTGGAATATGTAATAACTAACAAGGAGAACTTACCGGAACAAGATCAGGAAGGGTAATTCAGAAACCAGCTATATTCCGCGAAAATTTTGGAAATGTATCAATCAGTGTAAGTTCAGATTTTGATGATTTTATTTGGCGCTGGAATTGGGGAGGGTATCAAATATACTACAGAATTACATGTGTTAAACTACAGAAATGCAAAGAAAGGGCCAGACAAGAGCATTGGGAGAAGGCAATTGGAGAAGAGCACAAAAAGATGATTGCAAACAAGGTTTGGATACCAGGGGAACACAACAATCTGCCACCGAAGGTCAACATTCTAAGAAGCATCTGGGCTATGAAGAAAAAGGCCAATGGGCAGTTTAGAGTCAGAATTACAGCTCCAGGTTTCTTGCAGGAAGATGGCATACATTATTTCAGCAAGTCAACCGCAGCCCAGGTAACTAACAAAACTACTATTAAAAATGTATTTGCAATTCTCACAATGACAGATTGGATGGCGCATGTGATCAAAGTGAAAGAAGCATTTTTAAAGGGTAGATTTTCTGGTGGAGAAAAAGTAATGCAGATCCATGCTTGTACTTTAAAAATACTAAAGATGGGCTTATTATCTGGATTTCTTGGGTTGACAATTGTTTATTGATTGGGCATCCAATCCAGGGACATGAATAAAAACAAAAAATGAATGAGTGTTTTTATTGCCATGATGTGGGTGATTTGCAAGAATATGTTGGTTGTAAAGTTGAGAGAAACGTCATTGGAGTATACATGAAAATAACACAGCCGGTGATGATTAAAAGTTTAAATAATGAATTTGGCATTCAAAACAGCAATCAACTTTCAACCCCGGCTTCCCAAGGCAAATCTTTTGTCATTGGTGATCAGTATCAATATTGATCAGGAGTGGGAACATTGTTATATTTGTCAAAGTTTTGCGTCCGGAATTTTGAACATCACAAGAGAGCTATTAAGACATTTTATGACAGCAACCAAGGCACACAAAAAAGCAATGAAACAAGTAATGGCATATTGTGTTAACGCAAAAGAAAGAGGAGCGGTAATCAAGCCAAAAGGTTAGTGGAAAGGGCATCCTGCTGATAATAATTTCTTTGCAATTGTTGGTATATCGGATTCCAATTATGCAATAGATTGTGAGACTTGTCAAAGTGCTACTGGGTATGTTGTATTTTTAAATGAAGCATTGGTAGCGGTAAGGAGCAAGATGCAAGTGTGCGTTGCGTTGTCGCTGACCGAAGCATAATTTGTTGCTCTGACGAAATGTGTTCAGGATATGATGTATGTGAAAAAATTTGAAATTCATTGGATTGATGGTGAAGCTTCCAATGACAATAATGGTGGATAACAAAGGCGCGAAAGATCTGATTAATAATTGGAGTGTCAGTGGTAGAACGAGGCACGTTGGAGTTCGTTTTCATGTTTTGAGAGCAGTGAAAGACAAAGGAATGATCAAAGTGAAGTGGATCTTGTCTGGAGAAAGTTGTGCAGATATTTTGACCAAAACATTGCCTGTGTTCAAGCATGCGGATACGTTGTGCCAAGCTGAGCGGACACTACAGTACAGTAATAGTCACAAGTTCACAGGTGACGCGATTAGCAAAATTCGATGTATGATGTATGTCGTCCTTAGAAATCTATGGTTAGAAAGTTAAGGGAGAGCAATGAACTATGTTCTAGAAGTTAATTCTATAGCTTACATTTTGATAACGAGGATTAATTATAGTTACACCGTAGATTGCTAATGCTTCCTAACATCATAATCATCACCTTTTCTTCTTCATGATGTTTACAAACCACTACAAATGGCTGCTGTTCCAATGAGTTGATCATCCTTTTCGTTGGATAGTATACCCCTACCTCCCTTCCCCTACATCCCCGCATCCTACGAAAAACTTCAAAATTCTACCTATCCATGTTTTTATCGTAGTCGCAAGTCACCCTCCCTGTTTCAGTCGACACCCTATCGACACGCTCTTTTGAATCTAGCTCTTCAAAGGACTATCCAAAAGGAATTGATGGGATTATCACAGAAACAAATCTCTCCACAAACAACACAATATCCGACATCTCCAAGTTGCAGTCTTGGGCGTGAAATTTGAAACCCCAAACTTTGGATGGAACACTTTAGTTCTTCCAAATTTTGATTTGTCATTCGAGGCGACAGTCCAATGTCCCGATCACACTTGCGAGCTGTGAAGGTTGGTTGTATTCCCGTCATTGTATCCGATACCATACCATATTATTCACCAATATTCAAGTCTTCTGGAATTTCAGTTGAGGATTATTCTATTATGATTTCCGAAAAGGAGTTTCTTTTGGATCCCGTTGCGACTGTATTGTTCTTAAGTCAACTTGAGGAAACATATCTTCGGACGAAACTGGACTATTTGGCGTTAGCACAACGATTGTTCTTTCCGGATCATCCTCAATCTCTCTTCGTACCGGCTCTTATTCAAGAGATGGACAATGTCTTGGATGATCATTATCAATGGAAAGGCACGCACTGGCAATGGTCAAAGATCCAGTAAAATGAAGAAACACCTCAACTTGGATAATTTTTCATCTTGAGAGCTATTGAAGGAAATTAGTTTTCGGTCCATTGAAGATGTGTTGCAGTCTTTCTGTTCTGGATTTCACTCATACCTTTGCCCATGTTACATTCATAAATGAGTTCTTTTCAATCTAATTCTTTATCCAACAATTCAAAATAAGTGGAATGCTTGACTCATCCTAAGTACCCCTGAAATGTCCATAGCAAGAGAGGAGTACGTTGACTCACTTCGATGCAACTGGGATGTTATCCGTATTGGTCATTGCAAGACCACCTTGTTCTGGAAATATCATTAAAATGGTATAGACTAAAGATGCTACTCTTGAGCAAGCTCTGTGATTACACATACATGCTGGTAAAAAGCTCTTATGCTTATGTCTTATGCATTTGAGGATTATGACAATTAAGGGTTAGATGGCATAGTATCATGTAATCTTTTTTCTGGAAGATCATGTGCTCATCCTTACGAAAGGAGCAAATAACTAGAAATTACTCACTTTTATTGTAAAAACCATCAAGTTCTGCCCTACAACTTACTTTACTTACCAATCCATCTCAATCAAGAGTAATTCGGAATCAGAGTTATAGTTCTAACAAGCCTTTTCCTTACCAATGCCTTGGCCTGATTGTTGATATCTGTTGAATGAGGAACACTACAGGAGTCATGGAACTGAAAAAATGGCGCAATTGAAGTTGACATGAGTGGTGATGAGGCACGCAAGAATTAACTCTTTAGGACTTTTGTGTATGGTAAGGATGAGAAAGTAAGCCTGAAATTTCAAGTCCTTTGCCATTGAATAGTTTGCTTGTCCCTTCATTTAATTGGTTGACAAGTATTATACGCAGAACAAGTTTCCAGACTGTAATATTGGTGATTTGTCTACAACCAGAACTGCCGATTTGTCTTTGAAGTAGAAAAAAATCGATTTATAGCATTTGTAACCGGGTGTCTTTATTTACATCTATTGTAAGGCATTTTTGTTTTCGAGATGACCTTAAAATAATAATTCCATTAATCTTTTTTCTTTGGAGCTGAATAAATTCAATTATGGGTATTATCTGAAGCAATAAATATTAACGTTACTCATTTTAAAGCATGTTTTACAAAACTGATTTGATCGGATGCCGAAATCATTCAACTGTAGTCGTAAGTTTTGCACTTATGCAGTCTAATCATATCGCTAGTTCAAGTATTGAAAAGGCATGCAACCCAGATGGAATAATGACTTTCATAATTCGCAAAAAGAACAATAGCTTCCTCCTTTCCTCTCGCAATAATCTCGAGTCTCAGGCATAACAGTGGAAAAATGAATGAAATTGATAACTTGAGTGTTATATCGAGCGAAGTTCCAATCTTCGGCCGAGAAAAAGAACTATCCATGCTTGAGGATGTTTACCAGAAAAGCATGAAATGCAGTCAAGTTGTTTGGATATCCGGCTCTAGTGGTGTCGGCAAGAGTGCTCTGACACTAGATTTTTTCCACAATAAGAAAAATATATGCATTGGAAAGTTTGATTGCGTTAAATCCTCTGTCCCCTATTCTGCCATTGTGAAAATAATGATTGATATTAGCTCCATTTTAGAAGGTGAATTTCCTCCCGTGGTTCTTGGACCGGAATTTGTTTCCATTCTTTCAACATTATTACCTAAAATCAACTCAATAACAACCTACGATGACATTGAAAGAAAAACTGGGAGCCAGAGATTTGTGAACCTAGAGAATAAAGTCGGTGAGTGGGGATTTCAAAAGCTGAAACAAGGGATTCGAAGTTTTCTTCAAGGTGCCATCGATGTGGTGTCACATATTTCTAAACATCCTGTGATACTGCACTTTGATGATCTACAATGGGCCGATGAAGCCAGTCTTGAAGTTTTGAAA
>CAAAJI010000939.1:0-17032 GCA_900642245.1 Fragilaria radians | reverse complement strand
AGCCTCTTGTTGTAGTTGGCTCGGGGTTAGCAGGGAGGGCGTGATGGTATTTGGCCGCAAGGGCGCGAGCACGCCGCCACCGGTAACGCTGCGCGATGGCCGTGAGTGGATTATCGGCAAACTGCAGCCGACCGACCATCCTGGGTCGATGGAGCAGGCCCACGCCCGGGGTCTTCAGCTGTTCGATGACGCCTACAAGATCATGAAGACAGATCGCGGTGCGCGCATCGAGGATATGGCGGCGATGCTCGGTTCGGTGGGCGGGCATTTGTGCCTGACCGCAGTGCTTGGCCATTTGGCGTCCGATAGGTTGGGTCGACAGGACATCGACATGGCGCTTGTCGAGGGCCGCGACGGACACGCTTATTATTTCGGCGACGCGCCCAATTGGCTGCTGTGCGAGGCGCCTTACTCGCTAATCAGTCTGCTCTTCGGCGCGGCCCACAATTTTGGCGCCCCCGTCAGCATAGAGATGTTGCACGCGGACATGGCCTTGGTCGCCAAGCGGGTCGGTGGTCCGCAATTTCTCGACCTTGAACTTCCGCACGACCATAGTGTGGCGAGTCCCCTCGAGTGGGCCAGGCAGTTTGCGCCGTTCGTCCGAAATTCAGTCATGGGTGGCATGGCGCCGCCGGTTCGCCTGCCGGTGGTTGTCGGCTTCGCGCTTCAGCAAGCCGTCGAGGTGGGGCGACAATCGCTCGATCCGATGTTGATCGCGACGATCGCAATGAAATGTGCGATCCGGGCTGCAAAGATCGATCCCGAGCGGGTAAGCCCGGATAAGCCGCGGGACGACATGCCGTCAGCGCCAGTCGGTTTGTGAAGCCTGGTGCGCGCGATCTCGGCAGACCCCTTCCGACCTGGGAATTCCTAGCCGTCCGACCGCACCACTAAGCGAAATTGAAGCTGATGCTTAGCCGCTCGGCCTTTGCCGTGCCGGGAAGGACCTCATGCCGCAGGAAGCTCTCCCACAGCAAAAGCAGGCCGGGTTTCGGCTCGACGGTCACGAAATTGCGAAGGTGCTCGGGCGCATCCGGTGTTCGCTGAGGGGCGGCCATCATCATCGGCAACCGTGGATCCTCGAAGCGGATTGCGCCCGAGCCTGGCGGCGCTTCGACGTAAAGCGTGCCGGAAAGGATGCTATGGGGATGGATGTGCGCGCTATGGTGCCCGCCGCCCTTGAGCAAGTTGACCCACAGGCTGTCGAGCTTGGGCTTCGCGTCCCACGCGAGTTCGCGCGCGAAGGCAGCGGCATGGCGGATAAGGAGCCGCTTCAGGTCGCCGAACGCCGGGTCGCGCACTGGCAAATCGTTGAGCGAGGCATAGCTGGTGTACCCCCGGTAGCCATGCTCGCGGCTCCATCCGATCCCGGCGCGATCATCGACGGCCAGGCTGCGGATCGAATGGGCAAGCTCGCTGAGCAAGCTGGGGTCGGCCAGCTCGGCCTCATATAGCGTGGTAGCGAAAAGGGAGCGAACGGTCATTCCTGCTGCATCCGGTAGGCGACGTCGCTCATGAAGCGCGCGTCGTCGCCGTCTGCGAGCCAGTGCGCCTCGGCCGCGATCGCACCAAGCAGGTCGCTGAGCTCATCAAACTCGCTCTTGGCATAATTGCCGAGCACCCAGCGCGTAACGCGGTCCTTGTGACCGGGGTGTCCAATGCCGATCCGCACACGACGGAAATCGGGGCCAAGCGACGCATCGATCGAGCGCAGCCCGTTGTGCCCCGCAGTGCCGCCGCCGGTCTTCACCTTGACCTTGAACGGCAGCACATCGAGTTCGTCGTGGAAGGCCGTCAGCGCCCCGATGTCCTGCTTGAAAAAGTGCAGTGCCTGCTGAACCGCGTCGCCGCTGTCGTTCATGAAGGTCTGTGGCTTCATCAGCAGGACGCGGTGGCGGCCGATCCGGCCTTCGCTGACCAGGCTTCGAAATTTTTTGCTCCACGGCCCGAAATCATGGACGTCGGCGATCACATCGAGGGCCATGAAGCCGACATTGTGGCGGTGGAGCGCATATTGCGTCCCCGGATTGCCCAGACCTGCCCAGATTTGCATGGGTCCACCCTTGAAAGAAAAAAGACCCGCAAACAATAACGCCCACCCCGTGAGGGATGGGCGCTGTTGTACGTGTTGCAAACGAGCGAGCGGTTTTAGCCCTCGCTGTCACCTTCGGACGCGTCGTCGGCATCGCCTTCACCGACGGTCGGCACTTCGCCGGCCTCAGTCGCAGTGTCGGCTTCTTCGGACTTCATCGCCGACGGAGCGACGACCGTGCAGACGGTGAAGTCTCGGTCCTCGATCGTGACCTTGGTGCCCTTGGGCAGCGTGATCTGGCTGATGTGGACCGAATCGCCGATATCGAGACCGGTGAGGTCGACGTGGATCTCGTCCGGGATCTCGGCCGCATCGCAGGTCACTTCGAGGTCGTGGCGAACGATGTTGAGGACGCCGCCACGCTTCAGGCCCGGTGAATCTTCTTCATTGTCGAAGCGGACCGGGATTGCGACCGTGACCGTGCTGTGCTCGCCGATGCGCAGGAAGTCGACGTGGATCGGACGGCTCGTCACGGGGTGGAACTGCACGTCCTTGGGGAGCGTGCGGTGGTTCTTGCCGCCAGCGTCGATCATCACGACCGAATTCATGAAATGGCCGGTCGACAGCATCTTGGCGAGGCTTTTCTCGTTCACATGAACCGACAACGGGGTTTTCTTGTCGCCGTAGATCACGGCGGGCACCCGACCGTCGCGACGCAGTGCACGGGAGGCTCCCTTGCCAACCCCTTCGCGTTGCTCGGCGGGCAGCGTCAGCTGTTCGCTCATCTTGATATTCCTCTGGATATTTGCCCCGCCACGCCTCCAGGGATGACCATGGGTGGGCAAGGGCGCGCCTATAGGGAAAGCGGCGCTTGCTGGCAAGTTGGTGCCCGCCCTAGTTGATCCGCATCGCAGTGAAACCATGCCCCGCGAGCTTGCGCTGGACGCTGTCACGTCCGATCAGATGCCCCGTTCCAACCGCGACGAACACTGTCCCCGGCCGCTCCATCCGCCCGGCAATCCATTGCGCCCAATGGGCGTTACGCTCGACGAACAGCCGTTGATAGGTTCCCGGCGACTGTGCCTCCAGGGTACCAAGGACTGCAGAGAAACGCGATGCATCGCCGCGTTTCCAGGCCGAGCGCATCTCGAGCAGCATCGACCGTGTGTCTGCGATCGCGGGGAGCGCGATGTTTGGGACGGACGCCGACGCGGCCGGCAGATTGGCGAACATGGCGAGTTGGGAATCAAAGCTTTCGAGGCCGCCAACCGGCTTGCCCTCGGCATCGGCGATCCGGCGGAGTACCGAATCGGCACCGCGTTCGACCGTTAAACCGACCGATCGCCCTGCTGCCATCGCCTCGCCGGCCGAGGCGGCGAACGAGCCCGGACCACTCGCGACGATCGGCTTGCCTGCGATGGCCGGCCCAGCCACCGAGTGACGCAAAAGCGACGCGATCAATTCGGCCGGGTCGCTCGGGACCAGTGTCTCGAGCACCAGTTCATCGGACTGGTCGAATGCGGCGCGAATACCCCTCCCGAACCAGTCGATCCGTTCGTCGAGCGCGTGGAACGTGCCGAACAGATAGATGGTCGTGTCGGCGTCGCTCAATACCCACAAGGCGGGCTGTTCGATCAGCGCGGGAGGGGCGTCGACCTCAAGGCTGGGAAGCGCGGCAGCGGGTGGCCCACCAAGCGCGGCTAGCGCCAGGGCTGCCGCAATCGCCACCCGGCAGCGCCCGATTGGCCTGCCCGAAGTGTGACTGCGAGCCCGAAGCGCCCGCGGAAAACGCAATCGATTCAGCACGTTTAACCCCCCCGGGTTGGTGCCAGATCACTGTGAGTCCGGCGGTGCGCGCCGTCAAGATCCAGATGCGCTCAATCGCCCGCAACAGGGTGAATTGTTCTCCCTATTGGACGCGCTTCACCTTGTAGCCGCTCTTTTCGAGCATCGCGATAACCGAGTCCCCGCCCGACAAGTGCCCGGCGCCAACCGCCACCATGGTCGTCCCCGGTGTCGCCAGTCGACGCTGCAGCCACACATTCCAGTTGGCGTTGCGCTTGCGCAGCAAATTCTCGCGAAGGTCGGGCGATTCCGCCAACTCCCGATTGAATGCCTCGCCCATCGCCTTGACGTCACCCCGGGTCCATACATCGAGCATCTCGTTGAATTGCTTGCGGCCCTTGGCAGGATCGTCGAGCACGCTTTCAAGGAATTTGCGCTGCGCCGCCTCGGGCAGTGTGTCGAAGAAGCCGAATTGCTCGGCATTGGTCTCGAGCTGGCCGATCGGCTTCTTCGCGGCTGTGAATTCGCTCTTGAGCGAAGACTCGACCCCCGATCCCGGGTCGAGGCCCAGCTCCTTCATCGTGACGCCGAGCATGATGAAGGCGCCGGCCCAGGTCTCCAGCTTGTCGAACACCGCCATTGGCACGCCAGTCTTCGCGGCAGTAGCGGCAAGAGCGGCGCGCTTCTCGGGAGGAACCCGGTCGAGCAACGGTGGCAAGTTAGGACTGACCGCCATCTTCATCATTTCCGCAGCGGCGCCCGCCGGGTTGGATTCGTCGATCATCGTCTCGAGGACAAGGTCGGAGGCGCTGCTGGCGGCCTGGTTGAAGGCTGCGGTCCGCCACTCGGTGCCCTTGGGCAATAGATGGATCGTCCCGAAGAGGTAGATTGTAGTGTCGTGGTCCGACAACATCCACATTGCCGGCTTGGCGGCAGGCGCCTTTGCCCAAAGCGGCGAGAAAGCGAGAGTGGCAGCAGTGAATGCGGCGGCGGTACGAGTCAGGAATTTACGCATGGAAAGACTCCTAGGGTAAGAAAGATCAACGGAACTTGAACAAAGCCCAGACAAGTGCCTGGACGACACAGGAGATTAGGACGAGCAGCAGCGCGATGCCGATAGTCAGCTCCGGGAGGACTCCGCCGCGGGCGAGCAGCCAGTGCAGTGGAAACGAGACAATCAGGAAGTAATAGGCAAGGGTCGAGCCCCACAGATAAGCACGCTCCTCGTGATCATCGACGGCGCGGTGATAATAAATCGCCGCGACGGCCAGCAGGCCGACCATCGCGACGCCTGCCATAATGGCGGTCAGGGGCGCGATCGGCGAATTCGACAGCATCAGGGAGATACCGTCACCCTGATCGCTCAGACCCAGCACCGCGACCCCGATGCCTAGCGGAACGCTCAAGCCTGCCACTACCGCCCACATCTTCCAGTAACGGCGGTCGAAATTGCTCATGGTCTGGGGATGAAGTGACCGGATCAGGGTCGTTAAGATCCACCCGGCCAGCGCGGTGGTCGCGACAATAGCCGCAAAGATGATGTAGCCAAGTGGCTTGGTGGGAAGTTCGCCATCCTCATAAACGGCATAACTGAAGCCAGCCACCATCCCGACCATCAGCACCAGAAAAAGGCCGGCGACTACGATCAATGTATAACGGCTGGTGGAACCCAGTCGATCGGCCCAGCCTGAATTGGTTTGCCCGTCCATCATCGTACCTCATCCAGGAAAATTTCTTCGATCGACTGTCCGAACAGGCGAGCGAGCTTGAACGCCAGCGGCAGGGAAGGGTCGTACTTACCGGTTTCGATCGCGTTGACCGCTTGGCGCGACACGTCGAGGTGCGCGGCTAACTCCGCTTGGCTCCACCCGCGTTCAGCGCGCAATATTCTCAAGCGGTTGTTCAAGTCACCCAAACCTTACCTTTTGTCAGCGAAACCTTACATAAACCGATCTGGGAAGATGTCAACAACACCTTACATAACTTCGCAAGCGGAGGTGCGCGGCTTGACCCTCCCGACACGCGCCCTCTACGGCGCAAGGCGTGACCCAGCCGCTTTCCTTCCAGGATTTGATCCTCACCCTGCACCGCTACTGGGGCGAGCGTGACTGCGTCATATTGCAACCGTACGACCTGGAGATGGGGGCGGGGACCTTCCATCCCGCGACGGTGCTCCGTGCCCTTGGCCCCGATCCGTGGAATTGTGCCTACGTACAGCCGTGCCGCCGCCCGACTGATGGCCGCTACGGCGAAAACCCCAACCGGCTGGGTGCCTATTACCAGTATCAGGTGATGTTGAAGCCCAGTCCGCCGGACTTGCAGGCACTGTATCTGGGCTCGCTGGACGCCATCGGGATCGATCCGCTCAAGCATGACATCCGGTTCGTCGAGGACGATTGGGAGAGCCCGACCCTGGGCGCCTGGGGCCTCGGTTGGGAAGTGTGGTGCGACGGGATGGAAGTGACCCAGTTCACCTATTTCCAGCAAGTCGGCGGTTACGATTGCAAGCCCGTCGCCGGCGAGCTCACCTACGGGCTCGAGCGGCTGGCGATGTACATTCAGGGCGTCGATAACGTGTTCGACTTGCAGTTCAACAGTGCCGGTGTGACTTACGGCGACGTGTTCCTCGACAATGAGAAACAGATGTCGAAATGGCATTTCGAAGTGGCCGACACAGGCGCTTTGTTCGAGGCGTTCAAGATGGCCGTGGCGGAGGCCGAGAACAGCTTGAAGCAGGGCGTCCCGATTGCCGCTTACGAGCAGGCGATCAAGGCCAGCCACATCTTCAATACCTTGCAGGCGCGGGGCGTTATTTCGGTGGCCGAGCGTCAGGCTTACATCGGCCGTGTGCGCGACCTCGCCAAGGGTGCCTGCACGGCATGGATGGACTATAAGGGATATGCGGCGTGACCGCGGACTTCCTGCTGGAACTGCTGTCGGAGGAAATCCCGGCGCGGATGCAGGCCAAGGCGCGCAACGATCTCGCGCGGATGATGGCCGAGGCACTTGCTGCCGTTGGGCTCGCGCATGAAGGAATCACTACTTTTTCGACCCCACGCCGCCTTGCGCTGATCGCAAAGGGGCTGCCGCTTCAGACCGCGGCTTTGTCCGAAGAAATAAAGGGCCCTAAAACGGCTGCACCGAAACAGGCGCTCGACGGATTCCTGCGCAAGACCGGGCTCAGCCAGGACCAGCTTCAGGATCGGGACGGCATCTGGTTCGCGTTGATCGACAAGCCGGGGCGCGCCACCTCGATGGTCTTGGGCGAGGCGATCGCGGCGATCGTCCGCGATTTCCAATGGCCCAAGTCGATGCGCTGGGGCGCCACCTCCGCCAGCAGCGCGAGCTTGCGCTGGGTTCGGCCGTTGCATTCGATCGTCGCGTTATTGGGTGAGGAGATTGTGCCGGTCGCCATCGACGGCTTAGCGTGCGGTGCTGCGACGCTCGGCCATCGCTTCCACCATCCGGGGCAGATCACCATTGGCGGCGCGCACGACTATGTCGAGAAGTTGCGCGCCTGCCATGCCCTGGTCGACCAGGGGGAGCGCGAGAGGATCATTCGCGAGGGCGCATTCCAAGCCGCTGAAGATGCCGGCTTCCTGCTGGTCGAAGACGAAGGATTGGTGGTCGAGAATGCCGGGCTGACCGAGTGGCCTGTGCCGTTGCTTGGCTCGTTCGACGTGGATTACCTCGACGTTCCCCCGGAGGTCATTCAGCTGACCGCGCGCACCAACCAGAAATATTTCGTGATGCGCGATCCGGCGGGAAAACTCGCCCCGCACTTCGTGTGCACCGCCAACATCGATGCCAATGACGGCGGCGCGTCGATCATCGCCGGCAATGAGCGGGTGCTCGCCGCACGGCTCAGCGATGCGCGCTTCTTCTGGCAACAGGATCTGAAGGTGCCGCTTGAGGAGCAGGCGAGGAAGCTCGAGCAGATCGTGTTTCACGAGAAGCTGGGGACGGTCTCCGACAAGGTCGAACGGGTGGCGAAACTCGCGCGCTGGCTGGTCGAGGAAGGAATCGTCAAAGACGCCGACCCCGATCAAACCGAACGCGCCGCACGACTGGCCAAGGCTGATTTGGTCACCGGCATGGTTGGCGAATTCCCCGAACTGCAGGGCGTAATCGGCGGACATCTGGCGCGCGCCCAAGGCGAACCCGACGCAGTCGCCGACGCCATCCGCGATCAGTACAAGCCCGTTGGGCAGGGCGATGACGTGCCCACTGCGCCGATCACTGTAGCCGTCAGCTTGGCGGACAAGCTGGACAGCCTGGTCAGCTTCTTCGGAGTGGGCCTGGCACCAACGGGTTCAAAAGATCCCTTCGCTCTTCGAAGGAGCGGGTTGGGAGTTCTTTCGATCATGATCGAAAATGACCTTCGATATTCGGTCGGCGACGCGCATGGCCTGTTCGATTTCCTCACGGAGCGGCTCAAGGTCCAGCAGCGCGAAGCAGGGGTACGTCACGACGTGATCGACGCGGCCGTATGCGTCGGCGGCGAGGACATGATCGTCCGCCTGCTAGTCCGGGTGAAGGCTTTGCAAGCGTTTCTCGAGACGGGGGAAGGGGCCAATCTTCTTGCCGGCTACAAGCGGGCCGCGAACATCTTGAAGAAGGAAGAAGGGACTTGGACCCCCAATCAAGTCCCGGGCGATGGACAGATTGCGGACGAGGAAGCTGCGTTGGCCGCGGCGCTCGATGCCGCCGGTCCGACAGCCACCGCGGCAGTCCGGGCCGAAGACTTCACCGCCGCGATGTCAGCGCTCGCCTCGCTGCGCGCGCCAATCGATGCCTTCTTCGACAAGGTGATCGTCAACGATCCGGAACCCGGCATCCGCGCACGGCGGCTCAACCTGCTGGCCCGGTTCCGCGACGCCGTTCACGCCGTCGCGGATTTCTCGAAGATCGAAGGCTAAGCGGTCGGTCAAAATTGCCGGGCCAGAAAACGCTGTCAAAGTAGGATTTCAACTGCTTGGTGAATTCCGGCTCTTTGACATCGCAGTGCTTGATATCCTCGGTCAGACGCCCTCAGCCAAAGTTCGCAAATCACAGTCGACACTGCGAACATTGGGACCATTCGCGGCTTACCGTTCGCGCCGGTCGTCTACGCCATCGCGGTCACGGTCGAGATGCGTGTCGTGGGTATCCTTGATACCGTCGTGGTCACGGTCGCGGCCGGTGATCCGGTCGATCAGGCCCGGGGGCTTCTCCGCCGGCGTGATCACCCCATCATGGTTGGCGTCGCGCGCGTCCCGCGTTGCAGTGGTCGTGCTCCGCAGGCGATCCTGTTCGCGCCACTCCTTTTCGGCCTGGACGTGCCGCGTCTCAATCTCTTTGCGACGCTCGACTTCGGCGTTGTACTTGGCCTTCCACTTGCGGCCGCCGCCGGTGAACAGGAAGCCGCCGACCAACAGGCCAAGCAGGAACACGAGGGTGTAGATGATGACCTGGTTGGGGTCGAAGTTGAGCATTGAGGCCTCCCTGGGAATGTCGTTTCGCAAGCTAAACCGTTGGGTGCGCCCAAGCGTTCCCAAACGCAAACCGCCGCCGCTCTTTCGAGCGACGGCGGTTGCCCACGACTGGTGATGCGCTAGCCGTTGATGAAGCTGTCGCTGATCGAGCAGGCGGCCGGACCCAGGATGACGATGAACAGGGTCGGCAGGATGAACAGGATCAACGGAACGGTCATGATCGCTGGCAGGCGGGCGGCTTTTTCCTCGGCGCGCATCATCCGCTCGTTGCGGAATTCGGCGGACAGGACGCGTAGTGCCGACGCCAATGGCGTTCCGTATTTCTCGGTCTGGATCATGGTCGTCACGACCCCGCGGACAGCCTCGAGATCCACCCGCATCGAGAAATTCTCGAATGCCTGGCGACGTTCGTTGAGGAAGCCCAATTCGATCGCCGTCAGGCCGAACTCATCGCCCAACTCGGGATAGGCCTTGCCCAGTTCCTTGGCGACCCGGCCGAAGGCTGCGTCGACGGTAAGGCCCGCTTCCGCGCAGATCACCAGCAGATCGAGCGCATCTGGTAGGCCCTTACGGATCGCGTGGCTGCGCTTCTTGACCTTGTTGGACAGCCATAAATCCGGTGCTTTATAGGCTCCGATGAAAGAAATTGCGGTCGCGGCGTAGCGCTTGAACGCACCCCATTCGGGGCGAACGTCGAACACGTAGAGCGCAAGCACCACGCCGGTGCCAATGACCACGGGCATGACGAAACGTGCAAGAATGATGAAGTAAGCCAGGTCCTTGGCCCGGATGCCCGCCTGTAGCAGCCGCATCTGGGTCTTCTTGATCTGGTCGTCCTGCAGCATCTTGAAGCTGCTGAGGACGCCGCGCACGCGGTCCGCCGCCTGGTTCTTGTTGGTTAGTTTGCGGCGCTTGTTGGTCGAAGCGACGATGCCGGCCTTCAATTGCTCGCGGCGTTCATTGAGCGCCTTCACGCGGCGCGCCATCGGGTCCTTGACCGTGGTCGCTGCGTAGATGGCGAGCATCACCGCGAAGGTGGCGACCGCGCTCAGCATGGTCGCAACCCAAATGACGTCAACGCCGAGGATGGTGGGGCCGGAAGCCTGCATCGCTAAATCCCTAAATCTCGAAGTTGACCATCTTGGCCATGATGAACACGCCGATACCCATCCACACCAGTCCGCCGACACCGGCCACGATCAGGCGCTCGTCAACGAAGAAGTTCTGCATGTATTTCGGGTTGATCATCCAAACCAGGATGAAGACGATAAACGGGAGCGCGCCGACGATCATTGCCGAAGCCTTGGATTCCGAGCTCATCGCGCGGATCTTGAGCTTCATTTGCGCGCGTTTACGAAGCACGTCGGCGAGGTTCGACAATGTCTCCGCGAGATTGCCGCCGGTCTCGCGCTGAATTGCCAGCGTGATCACGAAGAACTGGAACTCGGCCGTGCCGAGGCGGTCCGCGGTGTCTTGCAGCGCGGCCTCCATCGTGCGGCCGATCCTCATCTTGTCCGACACGGCGCGGAACTCGATCCCGACCGGGCCAGGCACTTCGGACGCAACAATGCCGAGAGTCTCGGTGATCGGCAGGCCGGAGCGAAGTCCGCGCACCATCAATTCGATTGCATCGGGGAAGTTGACATTGAACTTGGCCAGGCGGCGGGCGATCATCTTGTTGACCACGAAGTGCGGCAGGCCGAGGGCCACAAACAGGCCGAACGTCAGCCCAAGCGCGAGCGGTGCTCCCCGGACCATGAGACCGGCCGCCACTGCCAACAGCAGGCCCACCGAAATCATTGCATATTTGCCGAGCGTGATCTGCTTTCCGGTTTGATCGAGACGCTTGCGAAGCAGGGCCGGCTTGGGAACCAGCGTCGCGAACGCACCGTCCAGGCGGGTGTTGCGCCCCGCAAGCAGTTTGCGGATCTGGGCCTGTGCGTTGGCCGCCATGGTATCGCCATGCCGCTCGCGCAGCAGTTCCAAACGACGTTTCAGCGCCTTTGAAGCCGACGGTCCGCTAAGCGCGAGGTAGCCCAGCGTGAGGACGCCGAGTACTCCGATGGCAATGGAAATGGTGACAAGCATTGTCGGTCCGTCCGCTGTTCGCCAAGTGACGGACGCGAACGCCCGTCACCGGTCTTGAAATTACGCTGCCTTCGACTTCGAAAGCATCGACTTCATGCTGCCCAGCAAGCTCTTGCCGCTGGTAAGGCCACCTTCGGCCAGTCCCTCCTCGCTGGCATGGCTCAGGACCATGTTCAGCAACTGGGCAAACGGCGCGGCCATCTTGCCGGTGGCGACTTCGGCCATGGGCTTGCCCAGCTTTGCGGCTTGGGCCGCAATCTTGCCGTCATCCGGAAAGACGATGTCGATGCTGCGTTCGATCGACTGCTCGAAGTCCTTCTTGCTGATTTCCAGCGCGCCGCCGGAGGGCAAACGGTTGGTGACCACGATGACCTTGGTCTGCGGCGCATTGGCCTTGAGCCAGGCAAGTATCCGAATTGTGTCGCGGGTAGCCGCCAGGGTCAGCTCGCTGACCACCACGGCGACATGCGCGTCATGCACCAGGTGCGGGTATTGGATCAGCATGTGCCGCGGCAAATCCAGCACCGTGGATTCGAAGGCATTCCGCATTTCTTCCTGCAGTTGGAAGAAAGCGGTTCCGTCGGTCAGCAGCGGCTGGTTGATCGGCGCCTCGGCCGACAAGACCGACAATTTTTCGTTCGCCCGGACCATGGCGCGTTCGATGAACAGGCCGTCGATCCGGCTCGGATTCTCGATTGCATCGGTCAGCCCGCGGCCAGGTTCGAGATCGAGCGCGAGGGCGCCGGTGCCGAAGTGGACATCGAGGTCGAGCAATGCGGTCGACCGGCCGGCCTTGTCGCCGAGCAGCCAGGCGAGGCTGGTGGCGACGGTCGAGGCGCCGACGCCGCCACGAACGCCGATGACGGCGGCCATGACATGAGGCTTGTCGGCCTGCGCTTCGCCACGCGGACCGGACAGGATCGACTGGGCGTGGGCGAAGGTGTCGCGTAGCTGGTCGACCGTGAACGGCTTGAGCAGATAATCATGGATGCCGCTCGCAACGAGGTCACGATACAAGCGGACATCATTGACCTGGCCCGACGCGATGACGATCGTGCCTGGCTCGCACACTTCGGCAAGCGCGTTGATATCGTTGAGGGGGTCGGCCGATTCCGAAAGATCGACGAACAAAATGTTCGGCGAAGCGGATACGGACAGGGACTGGACGGCGTTGCGCAGCCCGCCCTTGTTGACCTTTTCGGGCGACCAACCGTGCTCGACGGCGACCGGCCGAAGCATATCGGCGGTGGCGTCGTCGCAGACGAAAGCCGTGAATGGATCGCGCAAGCCTGCGCGCGCCTGGAACGGAGCGTTCATCACTATTCACCCTTCTTGGTGTTGATTTCCTGCAGTCCGCCTTCGCCGGTGGGCTTGGCGTCCCGATAGGAACGGATGGCGCGGCTGGCCGTGTCGGAATTCCCGTAAGCAGTGCCTTCTCGGCCCCACACCAGGTCGTTCGGGTCGGCGATCATGGCGGCCAGATTGCCGTTCACCGCGCAGCCGAAATTCGACATGCTTTTGTTCGCCCAATTGGGCTGCGACGGGACCGACCAGTTGGGGCAACCCGGGACGCTGGCACGGGTCCGGCTGACCACAATGCGTACTGTGCCCGGCGCAACCGCACCTTGAACTACGGGTGATCCGTTGCTGAGGAGCAGCCCATAACGGCCGGCAGCACGCGCGACATCCGCGCGGGCGGCGTCGGCATATGCGCCGTCGACGTAGATCGAGTCGCCATAGCCCAGGTTGAGCCCCCCGAACCAGGCATCCAGCCGGGCCTGCTCCGAAGCGGGCAGCGACCCGTCCGGTGCCGCTGCATCGAACACATAGTCCGACCGGGTCACCACCGGCACATTGACCGCTTCGAGTCCGCGGGCAGGGTTGTCTTCCTTTGCCATGGCGGGACCCGCAAGGGTCGTCGCCAGCAGCGCGATCATGAGTTTGTTGCGCATTGTCTGATCCTTCCTTTGCGGGATTACATCTTGAAGCCGGGCGCGGCGGGCGCACCCGATACTGGAGCGGAGGCCACCGGAGCCGATGTTCCGGAATAAGTCTTGTTGCCAAAGATCCGTTGGGCATCGGTCGGTGCACGATATCCTTGGGTCGGCGAGGCCAACTGACCGGAAGTCGGGCGGACCAGATATGGTGTCACGATGATCACCAATTCAGTTTCCTGCCGCCGATAGCTGGTCGACCGGAACAGCGCGCCGAGGATCGGGATGTCCCCAAGGAACGGCGCCTTGTCGATATTGTTGGTGTTCGTATTGCGCAGCAGGCCGGCAATCATGAACGACTGGCCCGAGCCAAGCTCGACGGTGGTCTCGGCCCGGCGCGTCGTGAGCGCCGGCACGTTGAAGCCATTGAGTCGGATCGATCCCTCAGACGACAATTCGCTGACTTCCGGGCGGACGCGCATCGAGATGCGGCCGTCGGCGAGAACGATCGGCGTAAAGGCCAAGCCAACACCATATTGCTTGTACTCGATCGTCACCGAACCGAGGCTCTGCGAGATGGGAACCGGAAATTCACCGCCAGCCAGGAAGCTCGCGGTTTCACCGGAGAGCGCCGTCAGGGTCGGCTCGGCCAGGGTCGTCACCAGCCCGTCGGTTTCGCTCAGCTGCAGCCGGGAAATGAGGTCGAGGCCAAAAATATTCTTGGAGATGCCAAGCGTCGTTCCGGTAACAGCACGGATGATCTGGCCCGTCGCGTCCTTGCCCGCTTCCGGGACAGTGCCGGCCGGAGGCACGTAGATGCCTTCGCCCTGCGCGATCGAGAATCCGTTGCCGTTCGATCCCAACAGATTGAAGCCGACATCCTTCAGCAAGCTCCGGCTTACTTCGGCGATCTTGACCCGCAGCGCGACCTGCAGCGGCGTCGCCGAGCGCAGCCGGCTGACGACTTGCGTCGAGGTCCCGACATAGGCCTGTACCAGCCGCTGCGCCTCTTCGACATCGGTCGGGGACGCTACGGTGCCGGTCAGCAGCACCAGATTATTCATCGGCGTCACCTGGATCGCTGCGTCCGGCATGGCCAGCCGCATCATTTCGTCGAGCGAGCCGGTATTGCTGCCGACCCGGACAGTGGCTGCGTAAGCGACCCGGCCCCCTTTGGTGGTGGCGTAGATGGTCGTTTCGCCACTGGCCTTGCCGAACACGTACAGCTGGGTCGAGGAGCGAACCTGGACGTCGGCGACCTTGTCGTTCGCGACGAACACGTCGGTCATCGGCGAGGACAGCCGTACGAGCGTTCCGGTACCTGCGCTCAGGTTGAGCGTTTCCGCCGGCTTTGCAGCGACCGGCTGAGCGGCGGCCGGGGTCGCGGCGGTGACCATCCCGAGGCTAAGCGCCACGGCGGCCATCGCAGTGCCCAGGCGGGCGCTATTGCGGATCTTGAGACTGGTCATCTTAACGGGCTCCCACCGAAACGAGGGTGACATTGTTGCCGCGCGACACTCGAACCACCGGCCCTTCAGGGACCGAGCTTGGAGCGACGGCGGAGGTGGACGCCGACGAATTATCGCCGCCACCCTTGGATTCACGGGCCGGAACGCTGCGGCGCTGGAAGCGCGAGACGTCGGCGCCCGTCGTGAAGGTGGTGTTGCTGTCATTGGGCCGATTGGCGATCGCGAGGAGCAGTTGACGCTCTTCCTGCGGATTGCCGGTTCCAGTGATCTTCACCTCACCGCTGGCGACGGCGCGTTCGAGCTCGGCGGCATTTTCTGCGATCGAGCGAAGCGACAGCGACAGCAGTCCTACCGATTGCGCAACCGCCACCTTTTCGGCGATCCGGGGGGTCGCTTCGAGGGTAACGGTGGACATCACCTTGGGAACGGTCTTGCCTTCCTCGTCCTTCGAGTCGATCCGCTGATCGGTGGCCAGGACGCGCATGTTGCGAACAATGGTCTCGGATACGCGCAGCGGCGGTCCGTCACCGCCGCCGGCGACCTCCTGGGTCAGGACGACATCGACCCGATCTCCCGGGAAGACAAAGCCGGCAACGCCGCTGGTGGCCGAAACCGGCACCGTGATCGCGCGCATTCCAGGGCCGAGCGCCGCTGCTAGAAAGCCGCGATCGTCCGGACCGACCATCGAACCCCTTGTAACCGGCTGACCGGCACTGATCGGGTTACGAACGACTGTCCCGAGAAGCTTGCTGATGTCGCCATCAGGGCCGCCCTCGACGTAATAAGCGTTCTGGACCATCTCTTTCGGCCATGCCTGGTAGGTAAGGCTTTCCTGATCGATGATCGTGCCCACCGGAAGCGCCTTGCGGGCCACCAGGATCTTGGGCCCGAGCGGGACCGCAGGAGCGGCCTCAGCCTGGGCTGCCCCGGCCCCGACAAACATGTTCTTGGCCATGACAGCGGTAACCACCGCAATGACCAGGGCTGCTACCAGCAGTGCAACTTTCTTCACGTCCATGGCGATTACGCCTCCCCAACGGGTCCCTCGAATGTTCCCAGACATCAGGCAAATTGGTTAAGAAACCGTTGGGCGAGAATCCAAAGCGCGCCGATTGCAATGGCGACACCATAGGGAACCTCTGGTTTTGACGGCTCTTTTTCGTCGTCTTGGTCCGCCTGGACGCTGCTCTCGCGGCGCGCCTTCAGTCGATGGAGAATCAGGACGACCACGGTCAGCACCCCGCCGGCGAGCGACATGATGACGAGAAATTTTACTGTGGACAGCGGTGAAAACCATAAGGCCAGCGCCCCGGCGAGTTTGACGTCGCCGCCGCCCATCATGCCAAGATAGAAGGTGACCGCGAGCACCGCGAACACTGCCAGCGCGACCCCGATCTGGATCGCCGCGTCAGGCCAGAAGGGCAGGCTGATGGACCACCAGTAAAGCGGTGCCATCAAGGCGACGGTAGCGTTGAGCTGGTTGGAGATGGTGAAGGTCCGGACGTCGATCACTGCCGCCACCACGAGGATTACTGCGAGCGCCACGAGCAGAAATTCGGTGAATCCAAAATTTGTCATGGGAACGCCCTAGACGGTTCGGCTTTCCAAACCGTAACCACGGCGGCGATGGAGCGATTTGACCTGTTGATCGTCGGTGGCGGGATTGCCGGCGCCAGCCTCGGCGCGAGGCTTGCATCGTCACGGCGACTGCTGTTGGTCGAGGGGGAGGATCTGTGCGGACGCCATTCGACCGGCCGGTCAGTCGCGTTCTGGCAAGCGAGCCTTGGCGGTAAGAACCCTGCACGCCGGCTCAGTCTTCTGTCCAAACCGATGTTCGACTCGCGCTGGCCCTGCTCCGAGAGCCGACTGCTCCGGCGGCGCGGCGCAATCCACCTCATTCGCCGCGAAGGCCAGCGGGTGGCCGGGGCGGAGGATCAGACGGGCGACGATGCGTTGGTCCAGGTCGATCGCATTACGCTGGATCAAATGGTGCCTGGCCTGCGCGAACAATGGATCGGGGCATGGGTCGAACACAGCTGCGCCGATATCGACGTCGCGGCGTTTCACGCTTCCTGCCTGGCCGCGATCCGAGGTGCGGGGGGAGTTGTCAGGGACCGATACCTCCCTCTTGTCTGCGCGCCGGTCGGGAGACGGGTGGCTAGCCGCGACGAGTGCGGGCGAGGTCGAGGCCTCAATGATCGTGAACGCGGCCGGCGGCTGGGCCGACCAGGTCGCTCGACGCAGCGGGCT
>CAAAJI010000937.1:0-17201 GCA_900642245.1 Fragilaria radians | reverse complement strand
GGATGTTCATGCGCCATGCTCCTTGAGCAAATCGCGCGCGATGATCACGCGCTGGACCTCGGACGCGCCCTCGTAAATGCGGAGCGCGCGGATTTCGCGGTAGAGTCCTTCGACGACCGAACCGCGCGTGACGCCCATCCCGCCGTGAAGCTGGACCGCCATGTCGATCACCTTCTGCGCTTCCTCGGTGGCGTGGAGCTTGGCCATGGCGGCGGCGCGACGGTTGTCGCCATCGCCCTTATCCTGGGCCCAGGCGGCGCGGGCGATCAGCAAAGCCGAGGCGTCGATGGCGAGGGCCATTTCGGCGAGATTGGCCTGGGTAACTGCATTGTCGGCGAGCGTGCCGTTGCCGAGTTTGCGGCTAGTCGAGAAGGCAATCGCTTCGTCGAGAGCGCGGCGGGCGAAGCCGAGGGCGGCGGCGCCGACCGTCACCCTGAACAAGGTCAGGGTCTGCATCGCGACCTTGAAGCCCTCGCCGGGATTGCCGAGCATGGCGGAAGCGGGGAGACGGACATTGTCGAATGTCAGTCGGGCGAGGGGGTGCGGGGCGATGGCCTCGATCCGCTCGGCGACGGTCAACCCGGGCGTTCCGCCGGGGAGGATGAAGGCGGAGATGCCGCGCGCGCCGTCGGCCTCGCCCGTTCGCGCGAACAGGGTGATGACGTCGGCGATCTGGCCGTTGGAGATGTAGGTCTTTGTCCCGTTGATCAGGTAATCGTCGCCGTCGCGGGTGGCGGTGGTGGCGATGTTGGCGGCATCGGACCCGGTCGCCGGCTCGGTCATGGCGAAGGCGGCGATCGACTGGCCCGAGGCGACCTGGCTGAGATATTGGGCGCGCTGGCGGGCGGTGCCGAACAGGCTGATTGCGCCCGAGCCCAATCCCTGCATGGCGAAGGCGAAGTCGGCCAGACCCGAGTGATAGGCGAGGGTCGAGCGGGCGATGGCGAGGCTGCGCACATCGAGCGCGCCGTCGGCGATGGTCAGGCCGAGGTAGCCGGCAGCGCCGAGTTTCGACACGAGGTCGCGGACTTCGGCTTCGACGTCGTCGGTGTGAGATGCGGTGAGGTTGGCGGTGGCCCAGCTTTCAAGTTCGCGACCGAGCTGGCGGTGGCGGGAGTCGAAGAATGGCCAGTCGAGCCAGCCCCCGCCCCCGCTCAGTTGCGCTGAGTCGGCCCCTCCTCTGAAGGGGAGGGGATCAGTCACCCCGGAACTCCGGGGTGCGCTTGGCCGCGAAGGCGTCGTAGGCGCGGCGGAAATCGTCGGTTCGCATCAGCTCGGCCTGGACCTCGGCCTCCATGTCGAGCGCGGTTTCGATCGATTCGTGCCATTCGGCATCGAGTTGCTGCTTGGTGACGGCATGGGCGAGGGTCGGACCGCGGGCGATTTCACCGGCAAGGGCAAGGGCGTCGGCCAGCGGATGATCGGTCAGCCGGTTCCAGAAGCCCCAGCGCTCGCCTTCCTCGGCCGACATCGAGCGGCCGGTAAACAGCAGTTCCGCGGCGCGGCCGTGGCCGATCAGGCGCGGCAGGATGGCGCACGCCCCCATATCCGCGCCCGACAGGCCGACTCGGGTGAAGAGGAAGGCGGTCTTGGCGGCGGGAGAGGCGATGCGCAGGTCGCTGGCCATGGCGAGAATCGCGCCCGCGCCGGCGCAAATGCCGTCGACCGCGGCGATTATGGGCTGCGGGCAGGCGCGGATTGCCCGGACCAGGTCGCCGGTCATGCGGGTGAACTGGATCAGGCCGCTATCGTCCATCCGGGTCAACGGGCCGATGATCTCGTGGACATCGCCGCCCGAACAGAAATTGCCGCCCGCGCCGGTAATCACGACGCATTTGACCTGGGCAGTCTGGCCAAGTTCGAAAAACAGGTCGCGAAGCTCGGCATAGCTGTCGAAGGTCAGAGGGTTCTTGCGCTCCGGACGGTTGAGGGTGACCGTCCCAACGCCGTCTTCGAAGGTCCACAGGAAATGGGATGGGACGAGGCTGTACGGGTCGATGCTCATGCGCTGGTTCCCCCGTCGATGGTGACGCACGCTCCGTTAATCGAGCCGCTGAGCGGATGGCACAGGTTGAGGATCCACGAGGCGACCTCGTCGGCGGTGATCAGCCGGCCGTTGGCGTTGAGCGCGGCGAGTGCAGCGCGCGACTCGTCGTCGCTGCGTTTGGTCGCGCGGCTAATGCGCGCGGCGCTGTCGTCGACCATCGGGGTGTCGACGAAGGAGGGGCAAATGGCGTTGATGGTGAGGCGGGTTTTGGCGAATTCGAGCGCTAGGCTTTTGACCAGGCCGACCACGCCATGCTTCGACGCGACATAGGGCGCGGCATAGGCGCCGCCCTTCAGCCCTGCGACCGACGCGACGACGATCAGGCGCTTGTCCTGCCCGTCGCCTTCGAGGAGATCGGGAAGGGCAAGCTGGGCACCGTCGAACACTGCGGTGAGGTTGGTGGCAATGATCGCGTCGAACATGGCGCGGGGAGTGCGCAGGAACGGGGCGCTGTCGCCGATGCCGGCGTTGAGAATGACGTAGTCGAACGGTCCGTTGGCATTGCGGGCCTCGGCAAAGGCGGCCTCCATTGCAGCGCGGTCGGTGAGGTCGCAGGGGATGGCGGTGCCACTGGTTTCAGCACCGACGGCGTCAAGCGGTTCGCGGCGGCGGCCGAGCAGGGAGACCCGCGCGCCTTCAGCGGCGAGCATTCGCGCGGCGGCCGCCCCGATGCCGGTCCCCCCGCCGGTAATCAGTGCATGTTTACCTGTAGCCCAGCCCAAATCGCGTCCCCTTGCAGCCGTGTCCAAGCTTGGCCGATGGGCTGCCGGGTGGCAAGCTAGCCCCGAACACGGCTCAACTCTTGTTCGGGTAAGCGCTGCCCGCCTTCCCTGAAATGCGAAACTTCATCCGCCCAGTGTTCCATTGCGCGAGGGCAGCGAACATCGTCGCAAGCCCGAGATCGATGGGACCGCGCTGAATGAAATGGCCGTACAGGGCAGGCGCCCAGGCACCATCGATGAGGACGCCAAGCCACGAAATCCATAGCAGAGACGCGGCCCAGCGACGCCTGAACGCCAAGGCAATTCCGCCCACTACACCAGCGACGACAGCCATCGCGAAAAATACCGTGATCGATGTCGGCAATTCTGCCCGGCTAGGCCCAAGCGGCCCGCCCTTATCGAAATAGAGGGCTGCGTGCGCCGCCGCCCAGAGGACAGCGACCGTTCCCGCAATACCGAACCACCTATCCCGGCTCACCCCATGTCTCCAACGCCTATCCGCTCATCCCCCGAAATGGAGCCGGCGCGCTTCGTGTCCGGTCGCGATCACGCGCCCTGCTTCCTTCGGGCGACCTTAAGAATTCCTTTGCTTCACAGAGATAGTCAACGGTCACCATCACCAGGAGCATCACCGTGGATCTCTTTCGCCAACCTTACTCCGCCGTGGTTTGCGCGCTTGCGCTTATCGGATCGTCAGGGTGCTCCAATCCTGCGACGGAGACGCCGGTCGCGCTGAAGTCGGGAATGTATTCGGTCAAGGTCGGCTCCTTCGGCAAGGCGAAAGAACAGATATGTTTCTCCGGGAGCGACGCCGAGAACGTGAATCAAGTCATCAAGAAATATTACGCCTTCCTCGAGGAGGGTTGTCCACACAAAGCCGACGAGCGGGTCGGCAATGCGATCCATGGGACGATCAGCTGTGAGATCGATCCGACTGCAGGCTGGACCACGACCTACGAGGGCAGCGTGATGGAGGACTCGCTTTCGATCAACGCCACGATCGTGAACTACGCCCCGGAGATGGGGTCGGAGGACAAGCGCGAAGAAATCACCACCGAGAGCCGCCTGACCATCAAAAGGGTCGGCGACTGCAACTGAGGCCACGTGGGGCCGCGTTCGCGTACGTCGCGCATATGATGTTGCCATGGCCTCGGCATCGCCCGGGGACTGCGATTGCCGGGGGTTGGCGGGCGCTTGCGGTCATGGCAAGCGGGGCGGCGAGGAGAGCTGATCGATGAAGAGCCGTGCCGCCGTTGCGTTCGAGGCCAAGCGTCCGCTGGAGATCGTCGAGGTCGACCTGGAGGGGCCACGCGCGGGCGAGGTGCTGGTCGAGATCATGGCGACGGGCATTTGCCATACCGACGCCTACACCTTGGACGGGCTGGACAGCGAGGGGCTGTTTCCGTCGATCCTCGGGCATGAGGGCGCTGGCATCGTGCGCGAGATTGGCGCGGGCGTGACCTCGGTCGCGGTCGGCGACCATGTCATTCCGCTGTACACGCCGGAATGCGGCAAGTGTAAAACCTGCCTGTCGGGCAAGTCGAACCTGTGCACCGCGATCCGCGCGACGCAGGGCAAGGGCCTGATGCCCGACGGGACCAGCCGCTTCAGCTACAAAGGCCAGATGCTTCACCACTACATGGGCTGCTCGACCTTCTCGAATTTCACCGTTTTGCCCGAGATTGCGGTCGCCAAGATCCGCACCGACGCACCGTTCCAGTCGAGCTGCTACATCGGTTGCGGGGTGACCACTGGGATCGGCGCGGTGACCAAGACGGCCAATGTGCAGCCGGGTGACAATGTGGTGGTGTTCGGGCTCGGCGGGATCGGGCTCAACGTCATCCAGGGGGCGCGGCTGGTTGGAGCGAACCGGATCGTTGGCGTCGATATCAATCCGGATCGGGAGGAATGGGGCACCAAGTTCGGGATGACCGATTTCCTCAACTCGAAGGGCATGAGCCGCGACGAGATCGTGGCCCGGATCGTCGAGCTGACCGATGGCGGGGCCGATTACAGCTTTGACGCGACCGGCAATACCGAGGTGATGCGGACGGCGCTCGAGTGCTGCCATCGCGGCTGGGGGACGTCGATCATCATCGGCGTGGCCGAGGCGGGCAAGGAAATTGCGACGCGGCCGTTCCAGCTGGTGACGGGCCGCAACTGGCGCGGGACGGCGTTCGGCGGCGCCAAGGGCCGCAGCGACGTGCCGGGGATTGTCGACATGTACATGAACGGGCGGATCGAGATCGACCCGATGATCACCCATGTGCTGAAGCTCGACGAGATCAACCGGGGGTTCGAATTGATGCACGCGGGGGAGAGCATCCGCGCGGTAGTGGTTTTCTAAGGGAGCACGTGATGTACAGCCATGTGATGGTCGGATCGAATGACCTGGACGCGTCGAAGCGATTTTACGACGCGGTGTTCACCGCGATCGGTGGACGCGCTGGGCGGGTCGATCCGCGGGGGCGGCTGGTCTATGTCAACAATGGCGGGGTGTTCTTGGTCACGCCCCCGATCGACGGCCAGCCGGCGACCTGCGGCAATGGATCGACGATCGGCTTCGCGGTCGACAGCCCCGAGCAGGCGCAGGAGTGGGAGCGGGCCGGGGTCGCGGCCGGCGGCACCGCGATCGAGGATCCGCCGGGGGTACGTTCGGGCAGCGGGGTCAACCTCTACCTCGCCTATCTGCGCGATCCGTCGGGCAACAAGATCTGCGCCATGCACCGGCTTCCGAACGACGCATGATCGAGACGGTCAGCGAGGTCCGCAGCCATGGCGGGACGCAGGGCGTCTATCGCCATTCGTCCGCGGCGACGACCACCGACATGGTGTTTTCGGCGTTCGTGCCCGACCATGCGCCGGGCGCAAAACTGCCGGTGCTGTGGTATTTGTCGGGGCTGACCTGCACCCACGCCAATGTCACCGAGAAGGGCGAGTATCGCGCCGCCTGCGCGCGGGCGGGCATCATCTTCGTCGCGCCGGATACTTCGCCGCGGGGCGAGGACGTTCCGGACGATCCCGACGGGCTGTGGGACTTCGGGCAGGGCGCGGGTTTCTATGTCGATGCGACCGAGGCGCCGTGGAACCGGCATTTCAACATGTGGAGCTATCTTGCCGATGAGTTGCCGGCATTGGTCGGGGAGCAATTCCCGGCGGACATGGCGCGGCAGTCGATCACCGGCCATTCGATGGGCGGGCATGGCGCGCTGACGCTGGCGCTTGGGCTGCCGGGGCGGTTCCGGTCGGTAAGCGCGTTTTCGCCAATCGTCGCGCCCGGCGCGGTTCCGTGGGGGCGAAAGGCGCTCAAGCATTATCTCGGCGAGGACCGCGCGACGTGGCGTCGGCATGATGCCGTAGCGGCGATCGAGGGCGGGGCGCGGGTGGCCGAACTGCTGGTCGATATCGGCGACGCCGACCCGTTCCTGGAGAAAGAATTGAAGCCCGAACTGCTCGAGGCTGCGTGCGCGGCGGCTGGCATTCCGCTCACGCTCAGGCGGCACGCGGGATACGATCACAGCTATTATTTCATCTCGACCTTCATGGCCGACCATGTCGCGTGGCATGCCGAGCGGCTGACGTGATCGAAGCCCTCGACCTGTGGGCGCAGCATGGGCTGAGGGTCGGGGTTGGGCTGATCGTCGGGATCCTGGTCGGGCTCGAACGCGGGTTCAAGCTGAAGGATCAGCCCGATGGACGGCGGGTGGCCGGGGTGCGGACCTTCTCCCTGCTCGGGCTGGCGGGCGGGATCGCCGGTCTGCTCGGGTCGATGGGGCAGGGCCTTGCCGGGGCGGTGATGTTGCTCGGGGCGATCGGAATGCTGGCCATCGCCTATGCGCCGCGGCTGACCGCCAAGGGCGATGCAACCAGCCCGGTAGCGGCGATCGCGACGCTCGGCATCGCCTATTTGGCGGGGATGGGGCTGATCGGGCTGGCGCTGGCCGCGGTCGCGATCGTGGTACTTATCCTGGCACTGCGCAGCGAGCTGCACGGGTTTGTGGACCGGCTGGACGAGCGCGACATCAAATCGCTGGCGCGGTTTGCGGTGATCTCCCTCGGCGTATTGCCGTTCCTGCCGAACGAGGCGTTCGGCCCTTATGGCGCGTGGAACCCGTTCAAATTGTGGTGGGTGGTGGTGCTCGTCACCGGCTTCTCGTTCGTCGGATACATCGCCAACCGCATCTTTGGCGCGCGCCATGGGACCATCGCCACTGCGCTGATCGGCGGGGCGTATAGTTCGACCGCGGTGACCCAGTCGCTCGCCCAGCGGCTTGGGACCAAGGAAGCGGGCGGAGCGGAGCCAGCCGGAATCGCGCTGGCAAGTGCGGTAATGTATCTGCGGGTGCTGCTGCTGGTCGCACTGTTGGCCAACCGCATGCTCGTTCCGCTGGCGCTGATCATCGCGCCGGCGCTGATCGTCGCGTGGCTGGCCGGCTGGTGGCTCTATCGCAGGGCGCCGGCGAGCAAGGACAGCGCTCCACCGGGCAATCCGATTGCACTGCTTCCGGCGCTGACCTTCCTGCTGTTCGTGGCGGTGGCCGCGGTCGCGGCGCGCTGGGCGCAGGGTCAATTCGGCGAGCAGGGCATTGCTCTCTTGCTGTTCCTGATGGGATCAATGGATGTCGACGCGTCGATCGTCACGGCGGGCGGAATGCCGGAGGCGGCGATCGGAAGCGCGCTGGCGGCAATCGCAATCGGTGGGACCGTGGTGGCCAATATGGCGGTCAAGATCGGGGTTACATTGGCCTATGCGCGGGGAAAGGGCGCAAGCGCGGCGATCGCTTTGGGCGCGAGCACCCTCGTGCTGGCGGCGACGCTGGTGGTCGCGTGGTCGAGACTGTGAATGGTGACCCCTACGGGAAGGGCCGCCGGTTCAAAAAATCCAGTAAATACAATGCCGCAATTCTCGTAAGGGTCAACAAGTGTAAGCTAGTTTGCGATACACAAGTGTAACCGATCGCGGGAAATTTTACAACGTCCACTCGTGCCTAGCGTAAGACCGGATCTCCGCCATGACGACACTCGTGGCGCTCCAGTCGAAAGGATGGGCCCTTGTTGGCACTGAACTTATCCGCGTCACTTCCGATCGTCGGCGGGGGAAATATTTTCGCAGGTATGTCGGGCAATCGTTAGGCCGGCTAATCCTGTTTTCCGGAAAAGCATCGCTCGCTCGGTGCCCAACTTTACGGGTCCAGGATATTCGACCGAAAAAGTCATCGTGCGCCTTGAGGCGGAAGTTGCACGCCTCCCGCAAATGGAGTCTAGCCCCGGCTGGGCCGCTTGCAGGCACGAAGTTTGCCTTGGCCCAGCTCGATGGCCCGTCTCGACGCATCGTCGGGAGTGATTAAGACGCGTGGCGAGGCCGCATTTCCGCATTCGAGGCGCGGACCTTGGCAGGAATCTGAACCCCATCACTTCCGATCCTCAGCTGCTAAAATATTCCGCGAGTGTGTTGGGCATTCGTTAGATCAAGTAATTTCCGTCCGAAGAGCATCGTTCACGCCCGGGCCTCACTTTACGGGCCCCGGATAGCGTCGACGCCGGACGAAGCTGCCCGAAGAGCCGCAAAATGGCCTTAGCCATTACTCCGTGTGCGAATTTTGGTCCGGTCGCGACGAAATGCGACAAACACCCAGCTTGGCTGCGATTTGCAGTTCTCGAAACTCGCCGTAAATGCATCCGCCGCAACACTGAGCTTAATTCCAAGGGGCGCAGCAACGTGCTGCAGATTAAATCGTTTCCATGATTTCGCCGTAGCCAGCATCTGCCGGTATCGTCAGCAGACGCGTCCCGTCGCGATAGATAATTTCTGGAGTGACGGTCATCGGTGCTCGGTCGAGTGCTCTCCGGATTGCGTCATCAGCGCTTCCAGCTTCGTTTAAAAGCTTCAAGTTCATCCTGGTCGGAAATATGATCGTCCGTGTGCCTGCTTCGGAAAATCGCAGGGCTTCGGCTGGCCGAATCCATTCTGCATCAACGGCCTCGTGCCCGTCGCACGCGGCCATTTGGTTAGCGGGTGCTTTCACAGCGTAGAAAAACGTGTCGAAGCGCTTCGGCAGCAACACGGGAGTGATCCAACGGGCGAAAACAGTCAGAGCATCCAAGGCAATTCGAAGATTTAAGTCTTGCATTACTTCAAGGAACGACACCTCTCGGCGATCTACGGCTGCACGAAGTGCCGGATCACAGACCCCATCAAAGGGTTTGCCGTTTTCATCGCAAGCAAGAAGAATTCCCGCTTCTTCAAAAACCTCTCGGATTGCAGCAACGCGCAACTCGCGCTGAACGGGATCCAGCGCGTCCCAGCCTCGGGCAAATTCGGCCCAACCGGGGCTGCTGTCCTCTAAATCAGTTTTGCCGCCGGGAAAGACCAGCGCTCCTGAAGCAAAATCGATCTGGTGATGACGCTTAACCATCAGCACTTCAAAATATGGCTGGTCCCGCAAAAGCAGGACGGTGGCTGAAGTCCGCGGCTGAGATGAAGATTCGGTCATAGAGCAATCCCATGATCGGCCGATCGCATGGCCCGGAAAAGCAAAGCCAAGAGTTGAACGTCATTAGCTCGGACCGATCGAATTGCCCGGAAACTTGATCGGATCAGCGCGATAAGGAGTTCCACGGAGATGCCTCGTTTGCATCTTGCCAATCGACGGCAAAGAAAGCTTTCATGATTCCTTCCGCATCGTCGTCCAGGCGAAAATCACGATCGCCAATGCAGCCAGAGCCAGTGCAACAATAGGTGTCTTGTCCGACATGATGGCAGCTGACACCACCATTGCGGCGGGAATGATCTGGGTGTCGCGTCGTCTGTCGCCCTGATTGTTATCGCGGAGGATTCTCAGGTCTTTTGGATCGACGCTCACCGATATCGTGCCCGTTCGAGCAATCTTCTCAATCTGCCCGATGATTTCAGGTGTGCTCAACGCGGCTCGTCCAAATGCGGCGAACAGTTTCCTGCCTTCTTTTCGCAGCCGAACAAGGCTCGTGCGTTCCGCAATCAATTCCCGCGCTACGGGTGCCAACTCCGCGCCGATGTCGAACGTGGGATCAATGCGACGAACAAACCCTTCCGCTGTAAGCAACGTGCGAAGCACCAAAGCAAGGTCGGGGGGAAGAGCGAGGTGGAAATCCCGAAGCAGCACAAAAACCTGTTGGAAGGTCTGCGAAAGGTCGATCTGATCAAGGACGGTATTTTTGAAGCTGTCGATCAACTGACCCAATGCGAGCTCAAGTCGCATGCGGTCGACGTCCGGGTCGCCCGCCCAAAGCATCAGAATATCGGTTACTCCGGCAACATCGTCTGCTGCAATCGATAGAGCGAGCCTGACGAGCTCCTCTCGACGCTGGGGTAGAAGTGTTCCGACAGCGCCGAAATCAATAAGCCCCAGCGTGGCGTCGTCTAACAGGATAACATTGCCTGGGTGGGGATCAGCGTGAAATTGACCGTTGAAAATTATCATTCGCAGCACGGCCTGAGCGTATGTTCGCGCGAAGGCTTGCAAGTCCAGGCCCGCGGCTTTGGCCGCTTCGAGATCGGTCGCGGCAACACCATGCAGCCGCTCCTGCAAATTCACCCGTCGGCCAGTGATCTCCCATTCGAATTGCGCAGTTCTAACTCCAAGGGGAGCCAGAAACGCGCCGATTGCATCGCTTGATCTAGCTTCAGCGGACAAATCCATTTCGCGATCGAGGCTTTCAGCGAAGTATCGCATAAGCTCATCGGGCTTAAGGCGCGCGACTTCAGGTATTCTGCGCTCGGCAAGGCGTGCCAAGCGCCTTAACAACCGAAGATCCGCGTCGACAATTCGTTCAATGCCGGGGCGACGAACTTTCACGATGACCGAGCGCCCGTCGAGTAATGTTGCAGCGTGGACTTGGGCGATCGACGCCGCGGCAAGGGGCTGCTTGTCGAAACTGGCAAAATAGCTATCTAGCGGGCCACCAATCGCCTCTAGGATGAGAGGCTCGATTTCTTCGAATGGTAAGGCTGGAACGCGGTCTTGCAGGGTTGAAAGAGCTTTGACCCACTCTGGCTCCAGCAAGTCGCTGCGCATCGCCAGTATCTGGCCGAACTTCACGGCGACCGGTCCTATGTCCCTTAGGAGAGCAACGACCGCTTCGGGCCTGGTATTGTCAAGCGCGTCACCGCTGCCAGACCCTAGACCCAAACGAGTGCCAAGACCTTTAAGGCCATGGCGTCCAAACAGCACCAATAACTGCCCGAACCGTTCCCGCTCCCTCAGCCCGACGGCATGAGGCAATTCGTGCGGTGCTAGATCAGCCACTCTTATTCGTCCTTCGACGGCGAGGCCCGCTTCTGGCGGAAAACGACACCTTTCTCGAGTTCTTTCACCACACTGTCGAGGTGACGAAGTGCTGCGTCGAGACCGGCAAGCTCCGTTGCAGTTAAGCTCCCGAAGGTCTGCGCAACGATTCCATCGTAGAGCGGAAGGCCGTGCTCCAGCATCGTCCGGCCTTCATCGGTGATTTCCACAAGCTTTGCACGGCGATCTCCATCAACCGGTGATCGGACAACCCATCCGCCATGTTCGAGGGAGTCGATTGCCTGCGTCACAGTGCGCGGAGCCTGGTCGAAGAAGCTGGCTATATCCGTGGAGCGACGCGGCTGCTCTTCAAGGAAAGCCAACAACTTCAACCGGGCCATGGACGCCCCGTTTGACGCCAGATGGGCATCGATCAAGCGCCGCATTCGATACCACGTCCAGCCAAAAGCTGTCGCTATGGCGCGAAGTCTCTGTTCCTGAGGTTCCATATGATATGCCATTGCCGAATCTCCCGCAGCATGGCAAGTCGCCCGCCACAAGATCAGCTTTGAATGGATTCTGGGATGGACGACAAGTCGGCTGACACTTTGCCAGCCTCGGAGAATACTGAGGCGCGCCCGACCTCGCCGCTTAAGTCGCCGCGCGTTCGGTTTGCGCTCATCGTTGGCGCGGTTGCAGTAATCGTCAGCGGGCTCTTCTGGTATTTTGACCACGAGAACCGCGGCCAGTATATGCAGGACACGGATAACGCCTACGTTACGGCGGACTCGGTTATCGTCGCACCGAAGATTGGCGGGTATATCGAGCGTGTCCTCGTGACCGAAAATCAAGCGGTTCGCCGAGGGCAACCGCTAGCCGAGTTAGATCCACGCGAGTATCAGGCGCAGACCGCCCAGATCACCAGCCAGATTGATGCGGCGACCGCCACGGGTGAAACTACCCGTTCACAGATCGGCGAGCAACGAGCGGCCATTTCACAGGCCCAGTCCCAACTTGATTCAGCCCGTGCCGAAGCAGCCTTCGCTGATCAGCAAGTTGCGCGTTATCAGCCGCTGGCCGCGACGGGCGCGGAGCCCCGTGAGCGCCTCGCTCAACTGCAAACGCAAGCGCGACAGGCGCGTGAACGAGCTGAAGCCGCTCAGGCTGGGCTGGTCGGAGCTCAGCGGCGTATTGCGACACTCGGGGCACAGATTCGGCAGTCCCAATCGCAAGCGGGTGCCGCTCGCGCGCAACTTGCGGCGGCACGGGTGAATGTTGAATCGACGCTTCTCAGGGCGGCAATTGACGGCCGTGTCGGCGATCTTGCTGCTCGTGTCGGGCAATTCGTTCAGCCGGGAACGCGTCTGATGACCCTAGTTCCAGTTGACCGCCTTTTCATCGAGGCCAATTTCAAGGAAACGCAGGTTGGTCTGATGCGTGTCGGACAAACGGTAAAGATCGAAGTCGATGCGCTCCCTGATATTGAGCTGACTGGGCGCGTCACTAGCTTTGCTCCTGGCACAGGTGCCCAATTCTCCGTTCTTCCTCCGCAGAACGCGACCGGCAATTTTACCAAAATAGTCCAACGCGTGCCGGTCCGTATCGCTATCGATGCGCCTGCCGAGGTTCGCCGGCTCTTGGTGCCCGGAATGTCGGTCGGAGTAGTTGTCGACACGCGGTCAGCGAAGGGGGATCTTGACCGGTTCCGTCAAGCATCGAGCAGGAAGCGTTAAAGATGGCGACTGCCGCACCGTCGCAGGTTGTCGCTGCTCCTGTGGGTGCAGATGCAACTGCTTGGATCGCGGTGGCCGCAGGGGCACTCGGGGCACTCCTTGCCACGCTCGACATTTCGATCGTTAATTCAGCGCTCCCAACCATTCAGGGTGAGATCGGGGCGACGGGCACTGAAGGCACTTGGATCGCGACAGCGTTTCTTGTCGCCGAAATTGTGGTGATCCCGCTCGCCGCATGGTTGGAACGGCTGCTGGGGTTGCGAACCCTGCTCGTCGTTGCTGTCACTGCTTTTACGGCTTTCTCAGTCCTCTGCGGAGTTGCGACCGATCTTACGACCATGATTATCGGTCGGGCCGGCCAAGGTTTCATGGGTGGCGTGCTCATTCCGACCGCCATGACGATTGTCGCAAAGCGCCTTCCTCCGCACCAGCAGCCGATAGGCATGGCGCTTTTTGGAATGACTGTGATCCTCGGTCCGGTCTTGGGGCCATTGGTGGGGGGATGGCTCACCGAGAATCTGAGCTGGCACTACGCGTTCTTCGTTAACGTCCCAGTTTGTGGCGTGCTTCTTCTGCTCCTGCTTCTCGGGCTCCCACACGAACGCACGAATTGGGTTTTCCTGCGTGAAGCAGACTGGTTTGGAATCATTGGCATGATTCTTGGTCTTGGTGGCCTGACTGTTGTTCTAGAAGAAGGGCATCGAGAGGAATGGTTCGAATCCTCGTTCATCATCAAGCTGACAGCTATGACGGTGATCGGATTCGTGATGTTGGCCATCGGCCAGTTTCGTGCGGCCAAGCCCGTTTTGAAGCTGCGCCTGGTGATGAACCGCCAATTTGGCAGCGTTGTGATAATGGCATTGGCCTTGGGCATGGTGATGTATGGGTCGACGTTCGTCATCCCGCAGTTCCTGTCTCTGATTGCCGACTACAACGCCCTTCAGACTGGACAGGTCATCTTTCTCATGGGCGTGCCAGCCTTTCTGTTGATGCCGTTCGTTCCTTTCCTCATCCGTGTTGTCGACATCAGACTTGCCGTTGGTGCTGGGTTGGCAATCATGGCGGTGAGCTGTTTCGTAAGCACTGACCTTACAGCGGAGTCGGGCGGGGAAGCCTTTACGTCGGGACAGTTGTTGCGCGGGGTGGGCATGATCCTCACCATGTTGTTCCTGAATCAGGCAACCATCGCGTCCGTCAGTAAGGAAGATGCTGGCGATGCGTCCGGCATCTTCAATGCCGCACGAAACCTAGGTGGGTCGTTTGCATTAGCCGCTCTCGCCTCCTTCCAGGACCAGCGCATGTCGCTCCACAGCCGTCGAATAGAGGAAACGCTGTGGGCCAATGACCCGAAGGTCCAGGAACATCTTTCAGGCATGAGCCAGGCGTTCGGAAGCATGGAGTCGGCCTTCCAGTCTTTGGTCGGAACCATTCAGCAGCAGGCATTTGTCATGACTTACAACGACATCTTTCTGGCGATGACGTTCGCAACGATGGCCACCCTTCCTTTCGTATTTTTCCTCCGCCCGCTGCCCAAGGGCCTTTCGCTGACGATGCATTGAGGTTGTAATGAAAAGGCTAAATGGATTCATTCTAGCTCCACTGCTGCTTGGTGGATGCGTCGTCGGGCCAGATTATGCGGGACCACCGGAACTCGGCCGCGCTGGGCCGCAAACGACGTTCGCTCGTCAATCGTCCGCCTCTACTTCCGCCCAGCCCGCGCTCGCCTCTTGGTGGACAGCGCTGGAAGACCCGGTGCTGGACGAGCTAGAAAGGCGAGCGCTTTCATCAAACCCGTCACTGCAATCGGCACAAGCTAGGATAGGCCAGGCTCGGGCATCGGTCCGGCAAGAGCGCGCAAACCTTTTCCCAACTGCTGGCGCTCAGGGAACAACGGTATTCGCGGATCTCCCCGGGATTGACCTGCAGTCGAACCAAGGTGGAACCTCCACGCCTACGCCAACGCCAGGCCCGACCCCTTCGCCAGCGCAGGACGCAGATACCTCACTACGTTTCTACAATTTGGGGCTGAACGCCAACTGGGAGATCGATCTTGCGGGGGGGCAGGTTCGAAAGATCGAAACCGCGAACGCATTAGCGGCAGCTGCTGTCTTCAACGCTGCAGACGCGCAAGTTCAACTGACGGCTGAAGTCGCTCAAAATTACACGAACTTGCGGGATCGGCAGCAACGCGTGCTGGCGCTTGGCCGAGGAGTCGATTTGCAAAAGCGACAGCTCGAGCTTGCACAGCAACGCTTCCGCGGTGGCACAGTGCCGGCTTTTACCGTCGGTCAGGCAAATCGGGCGGTGCAGGCCACGAACAGTGACCTCGCGGCTGCCAACGCTGAAGTTGAAACCTATCTTAATGCTCTGGCGGTGCTTGTTGGAGAAGCGCCGGGTTCGCTGGACTCTTTGTTGGCCCAGCGACGCGAGATTCCCCTCCCGCCAGAACGCGTCGCCATTGGCGAGCCGGCATCTCTCTTGCGTCGTAGACCAGACGTCCGTGCCGCCGAACGTAACCTGGCAGCAGCGAATGCCCGTATAGGCGTCGCCGAGGCCGCCCGATTCCCGAAAATCAGCTTCATGGGAATTCTGGGGATCGGCGGGCCAACGATCGGCGATCTGACCGACCTCGGTAACATTTCAAAGATCGCTGTCCCCCAAATTCAGTGGGGACTGCTCGACTTTGGTCGAACCTCAGCGGCGATCGCACAAACTCGTGCCGGAAGGGATGAGGCCGAATCGCAATATCGACAGGTTGTTCTGGGTGCCTTGCAAGACGCCGAGACATCGCTTTCGCGTTTTGCGCAGCAACGGCAGACTGTTGCTGCCTTGGCGGAGGTCAAGCGCTCGGCTGATCAATCAGCGATCCTTATGCGGCAGCGCTACGATCGCGGGGTTATTTCACTAGGGGACAGCCTCGAGTCCGATCGCCAACAGGTGCTGGCAGAAGCTAATCTGAAAAGCGCATTGGCGGCCCTCACGGCTAGTTACGTCGCTGTCCAAAAGTCCCTTGGACTGGGATGGCAAGACGCTCCAGCAGCGGGAAACTCCGGAGCCGACTGATGGAAACCCGATCTAATCTCAAGCTTGTTATTGCAGTGATCGGAATACTTTTCTTTGGGCTGATACTGTTTGCGATCTTTCTCTCCAATTCCTCTGCATCGTTGAACGCAATTTATAATATAAGTTTCAGCAAAAGCGTCTCCGGATTGTCCGCGGGAAATGCCGTCACGATGTCAGGAGTGACTGTCGGCAGAATTAAGGCGATCTCTATCGATAAGGAAAATCCGGGGTCGATCTTGGTCACCGTTGCATTGGATGAGCAGGTGAAAATCCGGGACGGGGTAAGGGCCGACATTAGTCGGTCATTTCTGAATGGAGACGCTTCCCTTGTCCTCATGCCGTCTTCCGAAGGTGAAATCATCAACCCGGCGAACACGGGCGGTGTAGGCCGCATTGCGGCCTCCGGTGGCAACAAAAGCAGTGAACCGGCGCAGGAAGCGGTGCAGATTGCTCGTAAGCTTGATGATGCTGTCAAAGGCTTGGATGCGAATGGTCGTGCCAAGATCCAAGCATCTCTTGCCGAAACGGCCGAAAAGACCGCGGCTTGGCAAGCCAGTGCAGCGCGCATTGCCGACGCCCTCACCACGGTTAAGGTGAAAAGCATATCGAGCAGGATCGCCGACGCTGGGAGATCCGTCGATCGACTGAATTCCTCGATCGAGTCATCGGACGAAAAAGTGAGTAAGGTGCGGTCCGGAATTCGCGAGGTTGGAGCCGGGGCGGAAGGGGCTGCACGCTCCATCAACGAACTCAGGCCGTCCGTCCGAGCGGCAACGCAGGATCTACAGAAAACTTCGGAGTCAATTAAAGACATCCGGGGTGGCGTTTCCAACACCAGCGAAACCATAAAGGAAGCGCTGCCCGAACAACGCTAGTTTCGAGAGAAGCATATTCGTTAGGTGGCGCGAGCTTAGTCGATCAGAGTTCGCCCAATCACTTCTTTCATGCAAGACGGACTAGCGGAAATAAGTCGGCCAGTTCGGTAGCGGTTCGAAATATCGAGGCTCTAGTGATTGAACCGAACGAGCGAACCAACCGCTGCTTTCCAATGTCCAGCTCGCGATTTCTGCAGGGGCGCGACTAGGGTCGACTATGATCATGGCGGGCGCTGTTATTCTCCGTCCAATTCGGCGAAGCGTGCGCTCGTCTTCGCTGCTCATGATGGTCGGACCGACTGGATGGGTATGCCAATCGCCAATGTAATCGAGATCGCCCGAGCTTTGCGCGAACGCATCATGGAGAGCTTCCATCTGCCAGCGATGATCCGGGAAAAACGCGTGTCGCCCATGCATCGCACGGGGCCCAGCACCAATAATTCCGGTGACAATGCGGTCGGAGCTATGGGTCCAGCCGAGTAAAATGCCCCCGGTCT
>CAAAJI010000933.1:7836-18971 GCA_900642245.1 Fragilaria radians | reverse complement strand
TGCAAACCCTGGAGACACAGCTCTGAGGTTACAAGAGGATGTAAATTGGGATGTTGGCCAAGAGATTGTTCTAGTAACGACAGCAATGAAGGACTCAAAAGAATGGCACCAGAACGAAATTTTGAAAGTTCAATCTGTAGACAACACTCCTTTTATTGGTTCAATTGTGTACCTACAAACTGGAATTGCCTACAAACATTTAGGAATTCCAGCGTATCAGGCTGAGGTTGGCTTGCTGAGTCGTACAATAGTAATTCAAGGATCAGCGTTGGACTCGGATCCATCGGATTCTGAGCCTCGAAAATGCAGTGGTCGTTGGATTTATGGTAACATGGACGAGCCATGCCCAGGGAAAGATTTAACTGGTTATGGAGGTCACATCATAATTCAGAGTGGTGGTCGTGGCCTTGTTGAAGGCGTGGAATTATATCGTATGGGGCAAACTAATGTTCTTGGCCGCTATCCAATTCATTTTCATGGACTTAATGATTGCCCAGAGTGTTACTTTCGCGATTCATCGGTGCACAAATCCTACTATAGATGCGTCTCGGTACATGCGACGAATAATTTAACGATCTCGGAAAATGTTGCCTTCAATGTTGCAGGTTTTTGCTACTATTTAGAGGACGGAGTGGAGCAATACAATAAAATCCATTTTAATCTTGCTGCTCATATTCACATGATCGGTCCTTCTATCCCAAACGGTGGCGGCCAGCAGACTCAAATTTACCAACAGACTAGCACCGTAACCCTTCCCGCAGATGTCACAGCGGCAGGATTTTATATCACTAACATTCGTAACGAAATTATTGGCAATGCCGCTAGTGGAGGATGGGCTGGTTTCGCGTTTCCCAATCTTCCTAAACCACTTGGAATGTCTCGAAACATAAATATGAGGCCATCATCCGCGATACCTCTACCTGGTAACAAACTTGATGGTAACTCTGCACATTCTTCGGGATGGTGGTGGTATCACGCAGGGGCGTTCTACTTCGGTGGAGCCCTGTACTATAATTCACAGAATGTATTGGAGTATAATCCTGGTCGTTCATTCAACTTCAATGAACACAACCGTAAAATTTGCGAAATAGATCTTTGTGCCCAAGGAAACTGCAATGGATGGTGTCCAACGGACAAGCAAGGTTCGTTCCGGCTATCAAATAGCAAAGCATTCCTCGTGCCCAGCGTAGGGCTGAATTCATGGTCTGGACGAATGGAGGTTCTCGGTTTTGAATGCCACGATTGTGGTCTCTCCATTGAAGCGCTCGAGGCTGGATTCTGGATAGATAATATGTTAGTTAACTGTCGAAGTGGCGAGGCACTGAATCTTCCTCCCGGAGCGACTGCAAATTACATCCCGGCTAGTGGGTTTGGTTGGTACGACACAGACCAAGAGCACATCATCACTCGCTCCACGTTTAGAAAATGTGGAAGTGCTGCAAACGGCGGCGGTTGTAACTCGAGCCCAACGATTGGTTGTCATGTCGATTCAAGCGTCTTTAGCTTCCTAACTCACAGCTCTCAGTTCAACCCTGAAATAATGCAGGTATGGTTTTAATTATGTCACAAAGTCTTTCAGTTGTAAACGTGACTAACATTTGCATGATGTCTGTTCAATTCTAGGGTACAAAAGCAATATCTATGGAGTCATGTGGACGGCGTTTTCGCCTAGCAGATTTCCGAGGAGCAGGTTACACATCTGTATCTGCAAGACTCCAGAACTGGCTTGATGAGGATGGGTCGGCGACTGGATTGGGCGTTCGATCTGTAATTGCTAGTGCCTATGACAATGGCATGTGGTGGAAACCTGATCTTGAGACTCAATATGTTCCTGAAGGCCCAATGTATTTTTTTAAATTGACAAGCGGGCCGCAGCGAGGCCTTGGCCATGTTAGACTTAACTTTGATGCTTCAGAGCATTCCAAAGTGGGTTCCTCTGCTTGCACAAACGGGGGATATGAACCTTGTCCCGCGTTGGGATATGCTAAGCATCTAGGTCCTATGTTTTCGAGTGACGTTGGTCTACCTATTACGGCTCAAGCTGATATCGCAGGACCAGTGGGTGGCTTTGGATGGCATTTGAAACTTAATCAGGGTTCTCCCACAAAGCTTATTGTAGAGCTTATTGAAGTTTGGCCTGATACTCCTCTAATGCTATACATGGCGTATCCTCCGGGTACAAGCTTCGATATATTTGCATTTGCACCTTATTGTGGTAACGGAGGTTGTAAAGAACAATTTATTAGGATGTCCTCTGCAGCAGCAGTTCGAAACTCTCTTGGTAACACATACTATTTCGGTACTGATGGTCTGCTAGTCATCAGGATAATTCAATTTTCTGGTTCATACATTAAAGATAGCAATGGGTGGATATTTCCTCAGTACAACACATCTGTTCCATGGAATTCAAAGGAATTTCTCATTAATAAGTTTGAGAGGGGAGGAGTGCTTCTTCCAGTGATGTCTTACGGACCCTACATTCAAATCAATGCCAATTGCGGAACTGGAACGTACTGTTCCCAGCTCCCTCCATCTTTGACTCCTAACCCATGTTCATCAGGGTATCAACAGGTTGCATACGACAAATGCTGTGACTCTGTGGGGAATTGTTTGTGTGCAAATGGCAACCCATGCTAATCCAAATAACATATAACAATGACTTTAATTATGGGTTTTCTCTGAGTCTATTGACTAGTTTAAAGTCAAGAATGGAATACCAAAACTGTGCTTAGCATCACGGTGAAGAATGTATTAAAGGGAACGGAAATATTGCTACAAAGATACTTTATCATGTAACGTGATTTCCTTCAACACATCAGGAAAAAAATACTCAGCATATCTTTGACCAAAATATAACAGCACAAAAATGTCAGGAATATTGCTAAATGCAGTTTGTCAAATCCTTGTGAAGCTACTGAATAAGACTTTGCCACGTAAATTTTGAGGATTAAACCATGCTGTGAATCAAAAAGTTGCATTAATCAGCTAAGGCTCTACCCAAATAATGCAAAACAATTAGATCGTAAAGACACTACTCAAACGTTTGGAAAAATAAGGGAAGTTTCCCCCAACTCAGTGGACAAATCTTTTGTGCAGATGATGCATATTTCACCAGGAAAGCTTGGCTGGTACCTTTTTAGTGCAAAATTAGTTCCTGAATCAGTTTCTTCCTCTTGATTAGGATTTTCTCATTCCCTAGAATTTAAAAAAAACGTATTTGGGAGAAGATCATTTGAAACTGTCATCTGGAAATATTCTGCCAAATGATCACATCTGTTAAAAGCTAGAGGCTCACGTCAAATTTCAAGAGTGAAATAGAAGGTGTTTGTCTTAATGTAAGGAGATGAAAATCTCAAGTTATCTAAGAATTGAGAGACAAATAAACGCAGCTTACCAAAAGCCAAAATTACAAGGTTGTGAACATGAAATTAAATAAATTAATCTGCATTCTAACTGACAATCAAGTCTTTTTCAAGACTAATTCATCCGTTCAACTCCCATTAATTTATCCACACTCACCACTTATCCGTCCGTTATTTCTGGATATTATGTGCTCTCCTAACACAATTTATAATTGTCAGCACCTTGAATTTTAACCATGTAACATGTAAATAACTCTTGGGTATTGATAAAATCATCAATATTTCATTCCTACCCTTTGACACACATCTTCCAAAAAGGGATCATCATCTTCAAAAGGTATTGCTAACTTTTAATAAATATATATTTTGATTTGCTGAATTGTTTAGCAAAAAGAAAATGCTTGAAAGTCAAAAATTCTGGCGCATCATAAGCAAGAAATTATCCCAGTGAAAAGTGCAGATACAACATGAAAGGTGTTCAGTTCATTTGTTTTGGATATCCGCAATTTCACAACGCACATCATGATCTTTCTGCTATACAGCTGCTCATTAATTTTTGACCCACAATATTGCATTTGACATGTCTATTTTATCATTGATTTATTGTCACCTCTTGATTTGATGGCTTCAAATTTGTCTCTACAATGCCAAGCAATCAAATGGTTTAATGGTGAAGTACACGGAAGGTGTTACAAAATACATTTTTTTCAGAACTGGGCAAAGCCTTGATTTGATCACTCTTGTTCAACTTGATTTGGGCATTTGTGATTATTCCTTAAGCATAATAATTCAATTGAAAGAATCCAACCAACACCGTTGTTCATCCTTGTTGTAGCTATATTAAATCATACATCAAGCCCATTTTTAATGCCTGAATTATTTTTGGTATTGTTGGCACATGGTTATCTTTTCTTTACAAACTTTATGATATTTCAAATTCATTATGAAGATGGTTCTTAAAAACATGAGGTTACCGGAAAATGGTTGCTTTTTCCATGAGCATGAATAAGTGGTTGAAATAAATCCGAGTATTAAATTTCGGAATGAAAATCAATGAACATCGCAATAAATTTCTACCAGTGGTCATATTTTCCATCATGTTCACTCAGATCTCATCCATGATATCCCAACTGCAGACGGTGAGAGTGTCTTTCTATCGTCCCTTTGTTAGTCTTCCATCAAGACTTTTCTTTCGTTTACACACCACAGTCGAACAATTGGAATCAGAAGGCTCACTTAGTCGAACGTCCATTCGAAAGATGAGAGTAGCTGATTTAAGAACGGAATTGACGAAGCGAGGATTAAATGCAGAGGGGAATAAACCAGTTTTGGTGGAGAAGCTTCTTCATGCTGCCTTTCCTAAAAACTTCCCTGGATTGCAAATATCAAAGCGATCTGAAGGTCTACTCACAAATAAATCGGAGGGTCTTGGAAATGTCGATAGTTCAGGAAACTTAACTAATTATCATGAACCTATTCAATTTTTGACTAATGATTCACAACCATCCCAATCCAAAATCCTCAGTGCCGAATGTACTCATGAGTCTATACAAGAAGAAATGCAAATTGAGGATTGCAAATCACTTCTCATCGTGCCAAAAAAAAAGTACATTCTGCGTTTCGATGGTGGCTCTCGTGGCAATCCAGGCAAGGCTGGTGCTGGTATGGTAATTTACGATGAGATTATGCAAGAAGTTTGGTATGGCTCAAACTATTTAGGACCAGAAAGAACCAATAGCGAAGCTGAATATACTGCACTAACTTTGGGGCTTCAATGCGCTATAAAATTAGGGATCAAGAATCTTGTTATTGAAGGAGATTCGGAGCTCATTATCCGCCAATTAGAAGGTCGATATCGAGTGAAGAATGCAAACTTGAAACGATACCATTCACTTTGTCTTGCCATGCTTCCCAAGTTTGAAACGATTGAATTGAGACATATTCGAAGAGAAAACAATGCTAGAGCTGACCAGCTTGCTAATGTCGCGATGGACTCAGAGGTATCGAAAAGCTTTGTCCAAGGTTAAAAAATCTCCGCTATAACTGAATATTCCTGTGTCTGAAAGACGGAGATCAATTGGAACTCATGTATACCTCAAGATGGAAGCGAAATTGATTGTTGAACAGTTAAAGCTATCACTACAAAAAAAGAAAGTTTGTTACCTATAACGGTAGAAATAGCGAGTCAGATATCAACTGAGAGATACGAATCTTACAACGATTTATTGTGCACAGAAAGTGTCATGAGTTTGAAAAGTCGTGCTGTTCGTTTTGTTAAACCCCAACACGATGGAATATACTAAAGTTCGGGGATACCAATACTTGAGATGATTGATGATTCTTCTGTAGATTGTATGTCATCTTCGTTGGCTTCACCTTTTTTAGGATCAACACTTTCTGGTAAACCACTTATTTCGATTCTTTTATCATCAGGACTATTGTCGTGTGTAAATGAATAATCTGACTTTATTTGATATTCTTCTGATTCGACATCATGATCAACTATTTTCAGCAGCGTTTTCTCAGTATTTTCTTTCCTTTCGCTTGCGCTTGTTCCACTTTGAATGCTCTCTGCATCCTTAAATATCCTGCCACTATTCGCCCTCAAGGAATGTGCATGAAAGTCAAGTATCGAAAGCATTGGCAATGTCCTTATATAACGTTTGCAATAATTTGGATCCGACAAATTGTCATCCCAGAATTGATTTGATCTCTTCTCTGACATTTGTTCTTCTTTTTCATAACGAATATCGATCAACGACTCCTTATTGGATAAAACACTAACAACCGATTTTTGAAGAAGTAGCCTATATGCCTTAACGGGTGAACTGGAGTATAGATGGTGTATGAATTGCTTTCTGTTGTTAACATTAGATTGAATACTTGGAAAAGCATTTGTAATTGCGCAGAACTGACGAAATTTATGGTTCCCACCTTCCAGCATTGAAATTACTTCACTGAAAGACCACTTACTCTGCAAGAAGCTCCGAATAGAATGTGACTGCGAATGCGACGGTAAGTGTCTAGAAATGGACGATTTCACGAGTTTTTGCCACAGTCATTTGAAACTTACCAAATCTTTTCGCTTGGAGTGAACTTTTGCGCACTCTCCGCATATAAGAGTCCCATGGCTTACAGATGCGTACATAGGTTCTACTGATATACCATCAATTACGTCAAACTCCTGACAGTCAACACACCGTTTATTTCCCTTCATTAATCGCACAATATTCAGGCAATCACCAGGGAAACTGAGCGACATCTGGTCTGAACTAGATTGCGATACCCAGTGACTTTCCATGAGCTCTTCTTCTGCAGATAACATTGAAGTTTCTTGCTCTTCGAACTCGGGTTCTATCATGAATAGCTCATCTGGATTATCATTCACAAAACTGGTCATGATTCATATGCAAAATTTAAATTCTACGAGCGAAAAACTCAGTAAGGGAAGACTTGATATTACTCCGGGGAATATTTCAAGGAAATTTTATTTATGAAAAAGAAAAAATGGGACAGTAAGTGTAATGCCAGGGAATAATCGTTGAAGAAGTTATAGTCCGTACGGTTAAGCAGTACTTGCTATTTACATACAGTAATTCTTTTTCGTACTCTACTCTACAACAAAATCTCTTAGTTCACGATAACAATATACGGCAAATGCTAACTGAAAGACAACATGATCATCAGACTTTGCCTACTGTCTAAAAGGCCGTCCTTAAAAAACAGGACTTGTATGGAAAAATGTACTTGATACACAAATACTACTGCCACACCATGTTGTTGTATGAAGCAAAGGATACATGTTCCATACCAAAGTTACAAGCATTTACCAGCCAAGAAAAAATGAGATTTGTTTACATGCCAGTATTGGAGACGTTTACTACATTGTTTGACGTTACAGCAAAACAAATGACAACAGTAGCATTCTCTACAATGACAGCAGAAGAAGAAGTAAGTAGTAATACATCAACTCATAACATAACCGGTTCAAGGATGGGATTACATTTAATATATTGGCTTTTAAGATTTACATTTAAATGACTATTATTAAGTCACAGAGACTGCATTTCAGATATTCGATCACAGCACCCTTTGTAAAGAGGATAAAATTTGAGCGTGTATACTACTTCTATCATAAGATCTTGTATTCAACTGTTGTAAAGACTTGGAATGTAACATGATTCCAATAATTTGAAGCATGGAAACAAAAATATGCCCCAAAATGATACATGAGCTTTGGAAAGACTTTCTCATGGCTTCCATTTCAAGCAACTATTAATCAACACTAGATTTGTAAGGGGAATGAAATGGACCGTTAAACCTTTACTGTCCTTGACTAGATGTGTAAATGCATAAAAATCCCTATTCTTTGAATCTACCATGCTATCAGTAAGGGTCTTCTCTCTGATACTTACACAAATGCATCAAATAGCCAATTAATTTTCTAAAGACTCCATAATTGTTCAACAACTTTTTATCGCTGTTATCATTGAAGTATTGTCTTCCTAACTCATCCATCAAGGTAAGACTGCTGAGGCAAAGGAATCCGCACTCTGTGCAACTAAAAAGTCAATAATATTGCTCTGATTTGGTCATAAAGTTAATGGGAAGGAATCTCTATTGATTATAATGTCTTCAAGTCTAATCTTTTTAGTATACTGGTCCATACTGTACTGTGAAATCGGAATGCTGATTTCACTCTCATTATTATCAGGCGCTACTTGATTGCTGACAATCATGTCGTGTCCATTTCATCGAAGCATGACTGGTAAACGAGTTTTGGTGACAGGTGCAGGACGTGGAATCGGTCGAGCGATAGCAATCATTTGTTCAAATGAGGGGGCAAAAGTTGCAATAGCAAGTCGCACGTTAAGTGAATTAGAAGACACGTCTCGTCAAATGAATAATAAAGACGTATCATTGCACATAGCAGATGTTAACAATGACCATGATGTTGCACTAATGGTAAACTCAATTGTGTCAAATTGGGGAGGTATTGATATCTTGATCAACAATGCAGGAATTCCGCAAGCTAAAAAAGGATCATTTGAAACCTTAGAATCGATCGATTTTGCATCGGTAATGAATTGTAATGTTGTTTCAATCCACCGTGTCACTTCGGCTGTAGTTCCTCATATGAAACAAGGAGGTAAGGTAATTAATGTTTCTTCCCGAGCAGGTAAGAAAGCGCGATCCGGTATAGCATTTTATGTTGCATTGAAGTTTGCACTTGAAGGGCTAACAGCAGCAATGGCTGAAGACTTAAAAGAATTATATCAGTCAATTCTATCAGTCCAGGAATGGTTAGCACTAAATCATTTCCTAAAGCTGAAGGCCTGTTAGGCGTTCGAAATGCTGACTCGATAAGAGAAGGCCTCCTTGTTTTACTTGGTACCGACGATACAGGGCGATATCTTCACGTTGATGAGTTAGACAGTGTACGAGGAAATGGTCTTGATGACACGCTCGCCTTGAAAGACATAAATGAGCCAGATTTTGATATTGGGACTTAAATAAGGATTACATTGCCTTCAGTGTTCCATCCATACTCAACAACACCTTAATAGGCATATGGTTTGTTAAAACTATTATTAAAGGAAATAGTCTGACAGATCAATGTTTTGAACTGCAGACACAATCAAAAGATGTCTCTTGGAATACCACATCCTTGCAGTTCCTGTGACCAGAATTTGTGCCAAGCCGCAAATCAACTGGCAACTATGATATGATAATAGGACGTGATCTAAAAATTGTGCTAGGAATGGGAATGCTATTTTTCACTTAACATTTAAGGTGCAATGGCATTGGGACACCACTGCGGACACAAAACACAAGTTTGTCTTTTATAACAAATCATGTTAAGAACCTTGGCAATATTCAGGATGTTGTTGCAACACCATCAACTCCTATGTCTATCTTAGATGCTTAGTATGAAAAGGCAAGCATAAATGCCATCATTAATAGGGGTTAGGGTTAGGGGTTGCTCATGTCATTGAAACTCCGAGATCTTCCTGGTATTGGACACCGCGCGGAACGCAAATTGACATCCGATGGCTTGATTATGCTGCAACATGTCCATTTTAAGAAATAAAAATAACATGCACATAAATTCATATACCACAATTCAAATCCATATTTTTCAGTAATAGTTTAGCATACAAATCACCTTGATCAATCTCGCTGTTCCGGGGATGGATTTATTTGTACCCTATATTTGAAAATTCCGGGTTATAAGAAAAAACGTTAGGGTTAGGTCGTAGTGGAGTGTAAATAACCATTTGGAGTAGATCCCGATAACATACCAGTACTAGTACTGTACTGTATGTATATAGAGTAGCCGTATTTGCGATCCAGTTACGTTTCAACTTGCATGTGACATGATTCTCATCAAAGTTGTGGTGATTCTTTCGTTTTTCCTTGAAGCATTGAGCATTTCACCTCAGCTTGGAAAAGATAGTAATGGAGGCTTACGGGATGCTGTGGAAGATGCGGTTGAAGATATTCTCGAAGGAGTCCAAAATGTTGTGGTGGATGTGGTGGATGATATCCTTGAGGGAGCACAGAATGTAGGATCATTTCTGAAAGACGAAATCCACCGTACATTTCTTGCTGGTAACATATTACCAGCATTAGACAAATTGCATATAACTCCGGAGAAGTTTCACAGAATTTCGAATGCTTTGGCGAAGGTGTCAGATTGGCGAGATTTCGCATTCCTTATCACATTGGCGTACGCAATAGATCCTGCACTCCAATTCCCTTACAAGATTTTCTCCAAGAAAAAGAAGAGATACGTTGACACTGCTTATCATGTTGTTGCGGATCATCTGCAACAGGTATCCAGGATTGCGTTGTTATGCTATCTTGTAGATCTCATGGAGATAGTGGTTATTGAAATGGGATTCAAGTGGGATCTTATCCCACGTATACCGAATTTGTTTGCAAAGAGTGCGTATACGCTATGGATTGCTCGTCGTATCGCAGTTTCCAAAAAGTGGCTATTGTGTAAAATGGCTCAAAGGCAACCCGAACAGTTAGGGCGTATGGAGCTCCTTGATCATCTTGCAGATGCTATCATAATCATGGTCGTTATACTTGCTCTCATTGGACACTTCAATCATGAAATGGGTTTCGCATTGAAATCTATTTTCGCACTTGGTTCAGTGGGTACATTGGTCTTTTCCTTGGCTTCCCAAGGTATTGTAGCAAATTTAATGAATGGGCTTTTGTTATCTGCTAGTGACCGTGTCTACGAGGGAGACTCTGTTATTTTTGGAAATGGTATAGAAGGGACAATCGTTGACCTTGGTTGGCTTGCAACACTCGTTCGTCAGAACGACGAAGTGATGCTTACTGTTCCGAACTCTGATCTCGCTTCAGAAAAGCTCAGCAATTTAAGCCGAATGTCAAGATGTCAAGTAAAGCAAGTGCTTAGAATCGACTACAAAGATGTGGACAAGCTCCCTCGTTTATGTGAGGATATAAAATCTGAAATCAGGGCTTCGTGTCCAGCTCTCATTCTGGATGGTTCACGGCCATTACGAGCACATTGGGTGGGATACGAAGATCTTTATCTTAAAGTAGTCATTGAAGCACACTTCAATATTCGCCCGGTTGGTGATGAGTATTGGGCAAATCGTCAGAGAACTTTACAGGCTATCAATAGAGCCGCTAAGAAAAATGCCATTACCTTTGTTACAACGGCTTGAGCTATATAAGATTAAAATTTGAGGTTAAAGATGTAAATCTATAATAGAATATATATATTATAGA
>CAAAJI010000932.1:0-16032 GCA_900642245.1 Fragilaria radians | reverse complement strand
CTCAAGGTATTTCAAATGCATGCAAACTTCTGACAAATTTGTAATTTATAGCATAGCGTAAGAACACATTGCACCATGTCATGGAATGAAGCACTGACGGAAACCATTATCAATGGTAGCCTTCAAAGGACTCATTGCAAGGCAGAAATAATAATATTGACATAACACTGTAACCTATCGGAAACTATTAGGAGACCAATGCTTCATGCTCAAATGAAGGCATCTTAAAATTTAATGATTTCAAAATACCTGAATTGCTTTCTGTTCCATCAAGGTCAACTACAAATTATACTAGTGCTTAAAATAGTGTCCTAGGATACTGTTGATTTCCGCTCTAGAAAGTAAAACTACGGTAATCTTTAGCAACAATATTCTGCTAAGTCAACATCTTGATGCCAAGAACGCCTTTCAACTTTCACCCTAGTCCTGCCAAATGAAGATTCCAGACTGCAACGTTGTGTAAAGGCACTTCGTTTCACAATCCGTTTTGATGAAAATGAACTCCAAAATGCCTGCAGAGTATACTTTTTTATTGATACTTTTTGTGTTTTTTCTTATCTTAGAGTGCTGTCTGTTATAACTATATTCACAAAGGAAAGAATCTTCGGCTTTAGAATCTGTGCTCTTTTCTGAGTACATGCAGAAACTGAAGAAAAACAGCAAGGACAAAGAATTCAAGTGAAAAAGTCACTGTTTAGTCCAAGAAGCCAGAAAATGACGAAAAAAAGGGAGAAAGATTCTAGAATCTTTGGGGAAGTGGGAGTTAAAGCATAAAGTAATCAAATTCAACAGAAAAACTAAACAGTTTAATGAAACCCTGCATCTTCTTTGGATATCCTGATGAATGAAGATCATTCCAGTTACACATGGGATCTTGGACTTAACAACAAAAACAGTGATGATCAGGAGAGATGTGATGGATGATGACAAAGGTGATTCATTCCAATTTCAAGTGTAGGAAAGCCATTCTAGACGTTTGCCATGCATACCGAAATTTAGAGAGCGAATCAAAATTGGCGATCGCTCTTGAATCCTGAACTTACGCTCTCAATAGTTGCCTAGCCCAAACAATATGAGAATGCTTAAAAAATTTTTCATGCTTTTTAACGATGGGAATTTTTTATTTTGCTCTATTGCTTTCTTGGCCTTCTCATCCCTAAGCATGATTGACATGCCTTTAAAATTCATTTTGATCTAGGTATAATATTATGCACTTTAGGCTTGATGATTGTCTTTATTACTTTCACAATGATATGTGATGTGTGTTGTTGTTCCAGCTTAGCGAGTACTAAAAGGAGAGGAATATGAGTACCAGCTGCCCAGTACATGACAATATGATTCTGGGAAAAAGACAATTTTGTATCTGCTATGTATCATCTATTGTTGAAGAAACTCCCAGCTTATTTCAAGGTTGCTTCCCGGATACATAAGCTTCAGACATACCTTTTTATCTCGTGAGTAAGAAAACTGGTTTCTTACTTCATCCTGATTTTTGTTTCATATCCATTTTGTTTACTCTTTTATCACTACTTATTTTTCGCCCAATCTTAGTTACTGCGAAGTAAATTCTTGACAATTAGGATTGCATTATTTTCCAAGAGATAAATAGGTATAACGCGGTTACATATTCTTTTCCACTTCGGATTTTTGTTTTAATTGTACTCTTTCCAAAATTGTGTCATACTCCTTCATTTAGTGGCGGTGGAGGATCGTGATCAGTTGAGGGAAACTTGTGCCTTATCATTACAACGTTGGAGGTTGCATTGCTGGAATGGACTTTTGCGATGACTTAAGTCTCTCCCTATGATAATGACAAAGTGGAACCTCTTCAACCCTATGAAGTATGATCATTGAAAAATCCGTCTTATCTTTTTCACCTGAAATTTGAAAAATCGTTTTTATCTTCTTCACCTGATCTCTGAAAAACCTTTAGTGCTCTCCATGATAGACTTTTATTCATTGACTGCCGAATACTTGAAGATGATACCGTAATCCTCCAAGTTTGACATATCTAAGCAGAGAATATAACACTTGACCATTTCTCTATAGGTTTCTCTCTGTAATATATACAAAGCAATCAATTGCATACCTATAATGAGCTATTGCCACTAAATTGGTTAATATTATGAGTGACTAGCTGCGATATTTCATTCATCTCATTCCAAGCAAGATGTCTGAGTTTTTCAATATTTGCAATAAGGAATACTTCCTTTTGTGCTGCTGGGGAATACTGAAGGAGAATGAAAGTATGGACATGATTCTGAATCTCATCGACTCTTGACTAACGTTTATGTCAGGGCAATGTGTAGAATCAAGTAATAAAAGGACTTAAGGTTTTTCCTTGTGTATATTTGAGAATTTTCTGTCTGACTAGCTTCCATATCATTCTTCGTATTTTTGCTTCAGATGCTGAGGTTTTTTCATTTGTAAGAAAAATTTGAAAGTTTGTGTCTCGTTTGTCATGACAGCATATTTCTTGGTGGTTTATGTATAAAAGTTTTCCCTGATAGTTACGAACCCTTTCATGCTGTCGTGAGATTTATTTTAAATGATTGTAATAATTGTTGATAATTGATTCGCGAATTTTTGGCGTGTAACATTTTTTTTAGTTTCAATGTGAGAAATGTGTCCAATAGCTTAAAAAGTGTTAAAAATAATTTCAACTACCACCGATGTATAGGATATTCCTCTCTTCCTACAATGCGGGTATCTGTTAAAAACCTTGTTTCGCCAAGAATATGTTTTGCCTTCATCACCAAGCTCTGTCAAGTTGTGAGACTGGAAATCAAATCTTTTCCTAAATTTGATAAGCAAGCAGCCTGCAAAAAATGAAGGTCAAGGTCATACAAAAGTGGAACTGGCTTGAGTACTTTGACGTAGCTAAAGCAACGTTTCACCGAGCTTGAATGTCAAAGAAGAATGGTAATCCACATACTGTAACTAAATCTCCATGAGCCTACGAAAAAGTTAGAAACGATGATGTGCTAAAAAAGTACGAAACATGGTATGACATACACTTTCTTTCTTTGCAAAAGTAGGCTTTTTATGAAAATCGATGTTGTAACTAGGGGGGCAATTACTTGGTCACATTTGAAGACAAGGTAGAGTGTTTAGGAGCCCGCATCAGTTTGAATGCATGCATTGGCTGCGTAAAGGAGGGACTAATGAGTCAGTCAGTTTGGAGAAATATTTGATTTGTCAACGAGGATGTCATATAGAGGAAAGAAGACTTCTTGAACACTTGAGTTGCAGATGGCTTGTAATTTGGACCTAGTCCTATTTCCAACATTTTGTTCTGAATGACCTGTTTTGGGTCTTGTTCTGTGTGCCACATCATTATTCTGCTTCCTTGTTTTCTGTTTAGAGTGACTATTTCCAGGAAGATTATGGTACGGAGTTGAAAATATTATTGGTGTTATTGTTCAATGTCTGATTATTGTTTGCAGTATTATTTTGTGTCAAAGGTTGCGATTGTAATGGTCTTAGGATAGTAAATGTCAACAGCAATGCCGCCGCCATTCCCAATAATAAGACGATTCCTTCGATCTCCCATCAGTAACTTTTTGTTCCAAACAAAACAAGTCTAATTTGTTGAATATCCTTCTCTCACTCGATAGATAGTTTCCTCTGTATTATCTTATCTATCACAATGCAGTTCACGAATCCTGCCGATTGAGTAAACCTTCAATAAAAGTTCCTGTCCTTTAGTTGTGTAATTTTGCCTGGCATGGATCTCTCTCGTGTAAGCGATTAAATACTTTTAATTGTGAATTTATTGCATTGAATAGTATGTACGCCACGCTTCTCTGCCTCAAGGCTTATCCGTGTGAGATATTGATCTACCCTTTCAATGATTTGAAGTAGACTGGCGTCAGTTTGGTGGCTCATTCTATCTTCCAGATCAGACAATAGGGAATCAATCTCATATCTATGCTTTAATTTATACTTCCTCTCAATGTATAACTTTACATTTTTAGATCTTTGGAAAGTGCGACGCTTAGACTCCTGGGATGGTTGCAAAGAGCCTTTAATACTTTCAAACCAACCTGGATGAGCATTGGGCGGTAATTGCTGTAGTACTCTGAGGGATAATCTTCACAATAGAGTTGGATTATTGCTTCACTGACTTTGCATGAACCAAAAACATGATCAAGACATTTTGTTCCATGTCTACAAGAAACCATCCCATTTGGATCATTCAGGCTGTAAAGATGACATTGATCTTGCAACTGCTTTAGGATTCCAGATGAAGTATTGTGGGTGTTAAAGTCCCCTGCAATAAGAATCTCTAAGTCTTCATTTTAAAGAGAGTGAATCAGTTCTATCAGATCAGTGGTAAACGCCTGACAAGGAGTGATATTCCTTTCTTCAATGGCAAGCATAGCTACCTGTTGGGCAAGTATAGAGGTGAAACCTTGTTGCAACTTCTCTACTGTTTGATATATTGAGATGATTGCTATTTGAAGTCCTTGCAGTTGATACACATTCCATGCCCATTGCCCCAAATGATCTATGATTTTTCGTAGAATTGAATGCCACATCTTATTGTTAGTACTGCAGAATGTCCCTCCTGGTTTCTTCTCTGATTTGAATGTCCACCCCCTGGGATGACCACATGCTGCTTGTTTATGAAGGTATTTCATGGTTGTTCGAAATTGCTGGGCTTGGCTCATTATTACATCAGTATTCCTCTCATGGATGATCTGTATAATTCGTGACATTTTGCCATGTTTGTTGTCAAGTCCTGCATTGTCATTAAGTAGGATGGAGATAATATTTGTAGGTAGCTTCTTTGGGCAATTATGGATTAGTCTCAATTTCAATGTTGGTCTGGTTTCCTTGCGCACCGTCTTATTTGTAGGTTATGATTGTATTGTCTATTGGACGTGTGCTTGATATTTTTATGTTTTGTTTTGTTGTATTTCTGTCTTGCAAAGTGTCAAATTGTTCCATTGAAGATTGCAATCTGTCAAGTGTGTTGTGCGCTTCCTATAATATAGTATTAACTGTGTCATTACTTCCGTGTTTGGACCCACTCTGATGTAATAATACAGGTTCATCTGATTCTTTTGGTTTGTTCTTATTTCATGATAAAATGGTATGTATAAAATCGATATGTTTTGGTTGCATGAACGGAAGTGGAAGTAGTGTGTCCTTCTTTGGAAGTATTTGTGCGTGTGGATGCGGTTGCAAACTGTGCCGCTGAGGTGAAAGTGGTGTCGGGGTATCAAAGGCAGTGTTACGTAGGCCTCCGGCCTTTTTTGGTGTTTGTGGAGCTGCCTTCTGTCATAGTAGTGTCCACATCAACAGTCTTGAGCAAGGTTTCGTTCATGGTATGAATCTGATCCACTTTTTGCAGGTAACTGTTCACTTCTTTTTGATAGGTGTTGATTTTTTCTTTGAGGATACCCCTCATAACTGTTGAGTAGAACGGGTATGGATACCTCTGATGTTGATGTGCTTGAATGCAAATTGTTAACAAAGTTTGTGTCTTGGCGGATTTTCACTTCCTCAGCATCAATGGACATTATAGTCTCAAAGCTTGCACTAAAAAACGAATTTTCGCCCGTGGAATAGTCATTCTGCATGACATCAGCAACTTCTGGTAAAGTTTCAAATTCTCTGGTGTTGTCTGGATCAAGATCTTGGGTCCATTGGATCATTGCAGCTTTCAACTATTCTCTTTTGCTGTGAAACTACTTTTTTTACTAGAACTTGAGTCTGCTTTTGAAGTGGACTGTAGATGTGATGCGTTCCACCCATAGTTCACTTCGGATTCTATCTTCCAGCTAAAAATGTGCTCCCTCAGACATGTCTTGATTACAATCGTCCAAACATTGACACTTTTATCCATATCATAGTTAATGGCTTTGTGGTAAGACATGTTGTTGATTCTGCACTGTTGGAAGGGTATGAAGTAGCATGGATTTGTGTCTTCTTATATAATTTCCGTCATCAATTGATCATCATTGGCTTTAACCTTAATTCCACATACTCTGATCTTGGTAATAGCCACATTGCTGCCATATGCAACAATCATTCCAAGTTGGAAAGGAGGGGTTTTCTGCCTCTTCACCGGATGTTTAAGTTGTTTCATGATCACCTTTGTGGCATACCCAGGTGACATGACAGCGGGAACAACATTAGGGGAAAATCCCAAGGTTGTCTGGTGATACTTTTCCTCATTCCACATATGTTTATAAATACGGATTTTGTTTTGCTTAAGAAACTCCGTAACCTTTGCTTCTTTCTCTAAAAACCTGTCATCGTTGGCGCCATAAATTCAATGAAGAATTATCAATTTCTTCCCATGTGTTGCTTTGTAACTTGTATCCATAACACTGACATTGAAATGGTTGTTGTGAATTGCAGGATCACACAAGGCTGGAATGACTGACTGCTTGAGAAACTGACCCTTGTTGTTAATGACAATCAATTTGCTGTTGTGACTATTTGCGAGAAGCTGAAGAAAGAAGACATGTTTGAGGTGATCCTGTTTCCCTTCTTCTCCAAAATACTCAATCTTCATGATGAACTCATTCTCTGTCTTCAACCTCTTGGGAGAATGCAAAATGGGTGGGGTGGTAGTAGACCAATCATTCTCAGCGGTGATCATGGTGAGGTCTCAACAACTTGCGAATACGGAAGACATACAGACTTAAACTACAACTTTCAAGTTAAAAAAATTGTACATGACATGAAATAAATTATTGTTCTTCTGTTCCTGCAATAATGTTGGAAATATCTCTTACAATTTTGATTGTATTGATTACTTGAGACGAAGAATCCAACTTCAGACGAAAGAGTCCCAGATTCTTTATCAGATACTTTCTTCAGCATTCTGGAAAATTTTGATGAGTGCTGAGGCAACCAACTTGTAGGCTTGGTGATAACAGTTGCATTCTGTTTTACCCAAAAGCAAATTTCATAGTTTCTCAAAAGCCGTCAACCATAAAAAACCTTCTTGATTTTAAGAATTAAAAAGATATCTACACCAGTCGACGTATTTGATACACTTGCAAGTGATGTCTTCCTACAAGAATAATTGAGGCTAAGATCTTTTTCAAAAATTGGAAGATCTTGAAGCGCTCAACATTCCCATCTTTGACCAATTTAGAAGCGTGCGGAATACATTTTGAATTTTGAAGAATTGAACGGAATCACAGCTCATGAAGTAAATCAAATTCGTGCAGGTGAGTATTGTATCGCCCATTAATGACAGACATAAATTCGAATTTTTAAAGATGAATCAAATTTATATCCAATAAAACTGAACTTATGCTTCTTCCAAACTCAGTATTAAGACGCAATTCATATTGATAACCATTCGGAGCACAATTCATGATCATAGCCGAGGATCTTCATGATAAGTTAGGTACTATTCAGCTTGCATAATACCTTATCTCACAGTGTTAGAATCAAAGTTAGGAGTAACCAATCAACCCCTGCTTCAGATAACTTGAGCATAAATAAGACACACTCTGCACAGAGTATCCCCACTCAAGGAAGATTACACATACAGCACATAAAAATACAGTCTTAAGTAGAGTTTTGTAGATGTGCAACAAACTTGAAATGGAAGAGCAAAAGTATTCCAAAAACTATTTTCACTTTTTTTGTAATTTCAGAGGAACAGTAGATGAATCCAACAGGTAATTAAATTACAAATGAAAGTCCACACAAGCTCTTATTCTCAAGGGGAACAACACCTGCTCAATGAAGTTGTCAAATAAATGGAAATTGGAGTTTCGGAAGGTACCTATGAGTCCCAAATTTGAGATATCATAGAAAAATGAAGAAAGTGAGTGAGCTCTGTGTGATTTCAGAATGCACAAAGTTTTAATGTCATCTATTTCCCATCCCGGAAATTAGGGACACATTTAGATCCTTGAATGTTGTACCTCTGACACATATCTGAACTTTCATGCCTTCCTCCCTTCATTGCTATCTTCAGTGTATATTATTTGGGCCAAGTACCTGGCACCACCATTATTTGCAACGCGTAATACAGATCGCTCCGTACCACTACTTAGCTATGGTAGAAGGAAAGACGGCGGATGAAATTTGTCACGTAATGTAAAGGATATCATGCTTCGCAACGTCACTTCAGTTATTAAGCAATGTGTTCATCGATGGCCCTTCGATAAGAGGACATGGATGAAACCGACAAATTTTGCATTGTTGAATAATGCAATGCGATTTGAGTTGATGTCTTTTAATCGAAGCAATCTACTTTCGACTACTTATTCCTACAATTGTTTTCAAATTCGACCATATATATTTTTTCCTTCTACCTTTAAGGAATTGAAACATGATTTGAACATGTGGCTAATCAAACGACGGGAGAGGAGAGTCATATTCGTTAAGCTTATGAAGGATCAATATAAAGACACTACCAGAAAGATCCGAAGAAAAACAAGAACAATTCGATTTCGACCGCCGACAAGGAGTGCTTTTGCTATTAAGTACAGAAGGTGGGATAAGAGATTACGAAACTTTTTTAGGAGAAGAATCACCATCAAAGAATATTCCAGAGAAGGTTGGTTTGATTCAGATGGGTATCCACTAACTTCACGTGATGAAGCAGGCCGATTTGTTAATCCCTTGGTCATCAGAATCAACAAATGGGAATCATCCTATTTTTAAATTGATGTCTTGGAGAATGCAAAGACTACTAAATACATCTACTTCTCCAATGGAAGATTACCTTCAGACAGTACCCGTTGATTTTCAGATGCAGAATCCCGATGCAATTAGATTCACTTGGATTGGACACTCGACTTGCCTCTTGCAACTTAGTGGATTCACGGCCATCACTGATCCACACTTCTCCAAAAGGGCCTCACCTGTACAAATTCCTCTTCCTATTGGTGTAGCACGTACACTTCAACCGCCATGTGACATCGATGATTTACCTTTTATTGATGTCTGCCTCATTACTCATGATCACTACGACCACTTGGATACAAGTACATGCTACGTGCTGAAGAACAAAGTTAGAAGATGGGTGGTACCTCTGGGTCTCAAGGACTGGCTAGTGGAAAAGTGTCATGTAGAAGAAAACAAGATTGAGGAATTGATGTGGTGGCAGTCAACGGCAATACAAAACGAAGTCGGAACGATTTTAAAAATCACAAGTGCTCCGACTCAGCATTGGAGTTCTCGAACAATGTGGGATCGAAATCAAAGACTGTGGTCTTCATTCGCCATCGAGGCTGATGATAAGCGAATATTCTTTGGAGGGGATACTGGCTTGCCCGAAATATTTCCACTATTTACCCAAATAGGACAGCGGCTTGGACCCTTTGATTTAGCGGCTATCCCAATAGGTGCTTATTCTCCACGATACTTTATGGCTGATTCGCATTGTGATCCTAACGAAGCCGTCATAATTCACAAGCAAATTCGTTCTAAAAAATCCGTCGCGATCCATTGGGGCACCTTTCCAATGGCTGAGGACTTGGACGATGAGCCACGAAAGCTCTTGGAGATTGCTGCCAAGAATCATGAAGCTGATTTTACAACAATAAGATTGGGTGAATCAATTGAAGTCCTTGGAAGTCAAAAATAGATAAATGACCCACTGACAGCTTTGATTTCTTACTATTCAAAGCACCGTGGAAAGAATGGAAACAATTTACATTTAAATGATTGTTGATGTACTAGCTTTTACAAGAAATTATCCTTTAGTTCCTGCTTCTGATACTAGATGTCTGCTACCCTGAGAAGCCATAAAGGCAAGCATCATGCAATATTCTCATATTAATCGAAGAATAAATGGCTATGCCAGGCTATTTTTTCATGCTAAAGTAAAGATCATGATTCCAATGCTATAGCAAATATCAGCTACCCAACCAAGCAATAACAACAATTATCCTATAATACAGTTTAAGAAATTTTTATTTTGATCTTTATTTTAGAAATTTGATTCTTTCATACATGGTTGCTAAAATGAGGCACTACATGAATATATCATTTGTAGTATTTCGCCGAAAAAAATCATGTGACACTTTGTCATCAGTAAAACATATTTTACAAGAAGTACATACGAGAGGAAGTACTGAAGTGTTGTGCAACTTTAGCCATCAATATAAAACTGATGTCAAGGAAAAAATATTGTGGATATCATCCATCGACATGACATATGGGACTCTTGATATCGAAAGTTCCGAGGCCCAACTAACACCAATAAGCTTTCCGATTTGCTTCAGTTTTCCATGTGATTCGATGTCCATTTTATCCTGGGTTTTCATTACTTTGCTAGGAATCTTGGCATTTATTGCTGCCACAGATTGGCGTTCCACAATCGTCGTGGCCTCAAGGATAATTATATCCAACGAAAAGGACATTACGAGTGAATATCCATAGAGTTTACTTGAAACTCATGTTTTTTCAGTAAATGCATCTTGTTTCTTACTCTCAAACTCATTCTGATTCAACTTTTAAGCTGAGAAATAAGCCAGAAGATGGACAAGGGGATGAAATTGCCTACGGTTCCTTGATTACAGGAAAGTCGAAAGAATTGAAATCATCTCTTGAAACGTATTTTCCTGCTGCGAGAGATTTCTAAATTAGTTTTTTTACATCAACAACGTGATTTTCCTCGCACCCCATATCAGATTGAAGGTATCTTGTACACACCATGGTTTCTGGATGGTTTTCTTCCTATGTGCCCCCATTCTTTTTACCAGAATGTACACCTAGAAAACTGTCGCTTTGTATTCTTGACGTTGACGTCACAGCTTTCATCGCATCTGTTAATGATACTACTGTGTATTTCAATTTGTGCAAAAAATGCTTTTTTATAACTAATCAAGCTAAAAACAATTTGGTGTTGTGTTGTTCTGATATTGTGATTGCAAAAATATAAAACTATTAATAAGTTCAGTTACTGAGGGAACAGTATTGGCTTACTCCACATCGCTAGGAATGTCATCACCATCGGAAACTTTCCATTCTTCTACAAGATTGCTCGCTTCCGTGACTCGAATGGGCACTGCAATTTCATTTCTTCGCACAACTGGTATCGTGTAGGGAGGATTATATTGAAAGATGAGATGAGGGACGATAGATCCGTGATTTACATCGATTTCCCAACCATCTAGTTCAAGCTCTTGCAGTAAAACATCTTTTTGTCGAGAGATTTCACCTTCCGTCACAAATCCAGTAAATTTCCTAATCGCCAGGCGTGTCGGTGGAATATCCACCAGGGATACAGCACCAGTTTCAAAAATTGCTTCTGCATCTTGTTCCAGAGGAGCAGGGAAAGGGACTGAGTCATCATCTTTTTGAAGATAAAATCTCATTTCGCCACCAATTGTGGTTGCCACTGGGGTTGTCATGGAGAGCACCTTCCCTCCCGCATTTCCTCCAAATAAATATGCCGCTAAGGAATTAAATGCTGTCCCACTACTTGCGACATCGTCCATTTTGAATGGCTCTCCGACTTTTCCCATTGTAGTTGATGCCACGGTATAACCTAAGTAATCTCGAATTTCATAGCCATCACTCTTGGCTACGACGGTATACTCCGGACCTTGCAGTCCTTCAGGTGTCTCTAAGAAGATATTTTTAGCTTCTTGAACGAGATCTTGGGATTGTTGTGATAATCTTTGAGGGATTCGAAGTGGATCTGCGATATCATTCTGAAGGTCATCAAATGTTTTCTTTGCTTGATTGGAAAGGGCGTTTAGTACTCGCGAACCAACTTTGGGCAGTAAGCCTATGTCAGGTAAAAAAGAGGGGTTCTCCAATATGTTTGGAAGTATGTCACTTGCAATTTGTCGTGCAACAGCGCGAGTTCCTTCTTGTAGCCGCCTACCTGTTGGTGTCAACAAAGAATCTATCTTCCCCTCCTGAATAGCCGAGCGAACACTTTCTCGGATTTCTTCATTGGCAGATAGTAATTCGGAAAGAAGAATCTGTCTTTTAGCTGGCGATACCGAAGGATCCAGCAGGCTTTCAAATTTTGCTTGCCACGTCGTATCTTCCTTAGTTAAAATTGAAGGCTGTCTCTTTGTGCTGGAAATCGATGTTGCAAATGAGGCTACTCGACCATTATTCGATGACTTTCCATAACTTCTATGAATACCATCATTCGATCTACCATTAATCAAAAAGGCATTTAGAAAAGGATGTGACAAAGCAAAGAAAAAGATCTTTACGAGAAGCTTCATTGGGAAATCTTCAGAAAATTAAAGTCTCGGAACGAAGAATGTTGAACTCATGAAGACAACCCGGAAGTTGAACAATGGGAACACTTGACTTTTTTTTAGTAAACCAAGATTTAGTGGGCACAAAAAACTAGTAGACATGCCACTATATTCCGAAGCGGCAAAGCATCGATTAAATCAATCAATAATCCGAAAGGAAAGGAAGCAATGAAGTCTATGAAATCTACCAGCATTTTGGTAGATCACCTTGCAAGTGAAACGAATTCAGCCCCGAAATAGAAAGAGTAGCGCAAGTTTGATCCATTTGAAATGAGAGTGGAAGTCAGATTTTATTCTATATCTTGAAGGCAATGTAGAAGCTTTTAAGGATGCATAATACTGACACATTGATAAGATTACAGAGTTGCAATGCCATTGCATTCTCAAAGGAATCAGACAATATCCAGGCCAACTCATATTAGAATGATTTTCATCAATAGGGATAAAGAATCTAGAAGAATTTACCCACAGCCCCTCAGGGGACTTTAGCTCAATATCTTTTGTCTACATGCTAATGAAAATCCCCTTTGCTCTTGCGTGGGTGATATGAAATATCCATAAGGGACTATATCTGAGAATGCAAAGAACGGTTATGATAAAAAGTTGTAAGGCAATTAACGTGAAAGTCTTTTCAGATCAGCCATAAATGGGGCAACTCTTGAGAACCCACATTATACCTGTATCTTGTTTGGCTTTGTGTGCAGCATATGATATGCAGCTATATTGTTAACATTTGTATTACTTAATAACTTCCTGAAGTAATATTCCATTTGACTCGGAAGGTAAGGCCAGTATTTTGGAGCTGCATAACGACTGTACAGGTTGAGTCTTATTGGCAAATCGTCCTGGTCGACTGTCCTTTTACCGTAGTCTGCCCTTTCCCCGTATGAAACACATTTGAACACTACTCCGATTGCCACAAACAACACTAGGTGGAATAAGGATGAAACTTGTGAATGCAAAACAGGGATGCAACGAGACGATCAAGGTCATATGGGCAAGCCAAGCTTTCGGTATTTCTTTAGAACTAGATAATTATGACAAAGTAACTAATGTGGCTCTTGTCTATGGAGATACTGTTGCGGCCGAAGATGGAAATGCGATGGGTCAGGCGTTGTATAGATTATCAGGGAAATCAGCTGGACAAGATTCTCTTATTCTTGACGCAGTCGTGGATGACTGGTGTGAATGGGAGAAATCTGTATTGAGATATGCTCAAAAGGTAGATGCTTGTTGTGAAAGGCTTACCACAGCATTAGAGACTTGCCCCCGTCATGTTGTGGGACATTCCTTAACAATGGCTGATATTGCAATAGTTACAACGCTTTCATCGAAAAGCAACCTACCTCCAGCTCTTTCTGCGTATGTTGAATCTCACAGACATGCCCTTGACTCTGTGAAGGCAACAGTGGATGAACTTTTCCAAGTTCCAAAAACTGATATCGACAATCCTAGTATCTTACACGTGGTACAAGATGTATTTGCAAACGCTTTGAAAAGCACGTTTGGAAATAGCATCGCTCTCCCATCGGGTAATTGGATCAAAAGGTGCGCTGATGCGAAGCATGGAGATTATCAGTGTACAGCAGCCATGCCTATATTCGCCGAACTTAAAAAATCGCAAAAGCTTCCTCCTTCTATCAAATCAGCAACTGATATTGGAAATTTAATTATCCAAGCGATAGGAAAGGATCACTCTGTAATCACGGATCTTGAAGCAAACAAAGTTGGTTTCATTCTATGTCGATTAACGCCAGCTTTCTTGGAATATCATATCAACAAATTTATTGTTTCTGGCAAGTTACCAAAACCGTTATCGGTTACACCCACAACATGTTTGGTTGACTTTTCCTCGCCAAATATTGCAAAGGAAATGCACGTTGGTCATCTACGATCTACTATTATTGGAGAGTCTGTTTGTAGAATCCTAGAGTTTGTAGGGCATAAAGTTCATAGAGTCAACCATGTCGGTGACTGGGGGACTCAATTCGGAATGCTGATTGAATACCTGAAAGAGGAGTATCCAGACTTTGGAAGTGGCACATCCAATATAACAGATCTAACGGTCTTCTACAAGAATGCGAAAAAGAGATTCGATGAGGATCCTGCTTTCAAACAAACCTCTCAGCTGAATGTTGTTAAATTACAGTCTGGGGATGAAGAATGTTTAAAAATTTGGAACATGTTATGTGATATTTCACGCAAGGAGTTTCAAAAGGTGTATGATCGATTAGATATTACTGTAAATGAGTGTGGGGAGTCGTTTTACAATTCCAGAATTCCTCCCGTAATTGAAGAATTCGAGAAAGCAGGACTAATTGCCGTCGAGGAGGGTGGCGCAAAGTGCGTGTTTGTTGAAAACTTCAAGGTACCACTCATGTTGCAAAAAAGTGACGGTGGCTTTGGTTACGATTCGACGGATATGGCTGCCCTTAAATATCGAATCCAAGAGTTAAAAGCCAAAAGGATCATTGTGATCACGGACTTTTCACAGGGAGATCATTTTAAAATGTGTTACAACGCGGCTGATAAAATTGGTTGGGTAGGAAAGGATGTTAAGTTGGAGCATATCGGCTTTGGAACAGTACAAGGCGAAGATGGAAAACGTTTCAAAACTAGATCAGGCGATACAGTGCGTCTAGTTGACCTTCTTGACGAGGCAGTAAGTCGCATGGATGCGTCTCTCCGTGAGCGAATAGCCGAACAACGAACGGGTATCACAGAGGACTCTGTACCGAAAGTAGCGGAAGCCATCGGCTATTCTGCTGTCAAATACTTCGATCTACGTCGAAATCCGACAACAAATTACAAGTTTTCTTACGATCAAATGCTTGATACTAAGGGTAATACTGCAGTATATCTACTCTATGCATATGCCCGTCTAGAAAGTATCATAACGAAGGCGAAGAATGATTTTAATGTGGATGTTGAGAACTTGGCAAAAGATAATAGTGATGTAAAGATCAGTCACGCTTCCGAGAGGAATCTTGCGCTTCACCTTCATGCGTTCACGGATATGATTGTAGCAACTCTGGATGATTTGTTTCCATTTCATGTTTGTGACTATCTCTACAATTTATCGAATGCCGCATCGGAATTTGTTACTCAATGCAAGGTTTTGGGAAGCCCAGAAATGAATTCACGCCTTTTGCTTTGCAAAGCAACAACGAATGCCATGCGAGAATGTTTCGGTTTGGTTGGCATACGACATGTGCAGCAGATTTAAATTAGGGCATGAGTTATAGTTTATTTTGTAAATACTAACTTTCGGTCAACAGGAAAGATTAAGACGTTTTTAGAAGAGACGCTGGTAATCTCGTTTACTTTCAGGTCATATTTTGCTTATGTAGAGTAGACTTGAAACAATATCGTTTCTCATTTTTGCCAATAAATTTCCCCAGCATCAATAACTTATCTTATGTCTATTAATCCTACTAATCTTAAAATTTTCGATTTTAATAAGGGTGATGTAAAATTAAGTTGTGTGCTGTCCTTCTTCTCACTAAGTTGGAGTAAAAATGTACCAAAATAAAACTTTCATTAATTATTGGGCTGATTTAGCTTTATGCTTACTAGTACCTCCGAAATCCGCCTCCTCCTCGACCTCCACGACCAAAGCCACCTCTGCCTCCGGTCATATAGCTTCTTCCCCCTCGACCACCGCTATATCCACCTCTACTTCCCTGTCCACGACCACCGCGACCGCTGTTAGAACCCCGGTGAAACCGAGGAACCATGTCCTGGAGCTCTTTGGGAATGGTTTGTTTCGATTTTGTCAGAACTTCGACAAGTTGTGTGGCCGCTTTTCGATCCTTCGAAG
>CAAAJI010000931.1:0-17444 GCA_900642245.1 Fragilaria radians | reverse complement strand
GCGAGGTCCATGATATTCTCGGTCCGAATACAGCCGTGGCTGAGCGCGCGAAGCTGGCTGTTGAAGCGGCTTCGGGCGTTGGTGTCGTGCAGATAGATGTTCTGGCTGTTCTGCATCACGAACTTGATCTTGCCGAGCGCATTGGCCGGTCCCGGCGGCTGGCGCCAGCGCTGGACCTTGCCGTCCTTGCCCTTGACCGCGACGTAGCCGGCCTTGCCCGCCACCTCGCGCGTGATGCTCGGCGGCACCTCCCACCACGGATTGAGGATCACGCCGGTCGCTTGCACGGTCAGCTGCGGAGTCTTGGTCTTGATCGCCCCGGCAATCGCGCGATGCTTCCACCGCGTCGTGCCATTCTCGACCAGCGTGGCGTAGAACGACGGCACGTTGACGATGATATATTTGTTGCCGAGGTCGCGCGGCAGCCACCGCCAGCGATCCATGTTGAGCTTGATCCGGTTATACTTCGCGGTGTCGGCCTTGTCCGCCTTGGCCAGGCCTGCGCGCAGGAAGGCATATTGCGGATGGGTCGGAAGCAGGCTGCGCAGCGCTCCGACGACGTCGTTGCGCTGCAACGCACCGGCCAGCAACAGGACCGTCGCCTCCGGGGTCAGATCGGCGTCGTTGACGTACCAGTCCTGCCGATCCTTGCCGCGGACATGGCCCAGCGCGAGGTCGGAGGCGAGCTTGCCGAAACGGTCGGTCGCGGCGGCGGACATCACCACCGGGTCGCCCGAACGAAGCGCGGCATCGAGCCCGGCGGGGTCGTAATCGCGCGGATCGAGGCCTTCGGTGCCGACTGAGGCGATGTAAGCCAGGAGGGCGCGGGCATCGCCAACCGACCACAGCGGCGGCGGCGCCGGCGGCACTTCGACGGGCGTGACTGGAGTAGCAGGAACGACGCCCGCGCCGCCCTGAGGAAGCGGGGCCATCGGATCCCGCCCCGGTGCCGCGGCGGGTGCCGGAGCCGGAGTTGGCGCGGGGGTTTGGGCGCCGGCCAGTTGTATCGGCACGGCAGTGGCGGCGATCAACGCCAGAGATTTCCAGGCTACAGTCACAAATCTTCCCCAACATGCGGCATCGGGAGCGTCGCCCGAACCACTTGAAGGTCGAGCATATGCCGCGGGCCAAGCATACTAAAGCTGAACGGACTCGGCCAGTGGCGGCAAAGGCTCACCGTGGCGAAAAAATCGCCGTCGAATCGCAAATCGCTGGTGCAAACGGGTTCTTAACGCCAGCCTGTTAGATGCATCGAGCGACGGGGAGGAGACGGGCTTGGACAAAGCGGAGTCAAAACGCTCCGGTATCGGTGACGGCCTGCGCCGCCTGCTCGACCAGCGCGCCGAGCACCGCGACGATGACGAGGTCCAGACTGCAGTATTGAACCATCGGGGCCGTCGCCACGTTGTACGCGTGGCGAACCTTTCTCCGTCGGGCGCGATGATTGTCTTTTCGGGCGATCTGGCCGAGGGCGAAGAGGTCACGCTGCAGTTGCTTGACCATGGTATGGTGACGGCGCAGGTGCGCTGGCTGCGCGATGGTCGGGCAGGGGTCAGCTTCGCTGATTCGGCCGGCCCGGCGCTGGATGAGTAAAGAAGGATTCGATGATCAAGGCGCGCATTGCCAATGCCATCGACCCGACCGACCGCCGCCGCTCGCCCCGGCTGGAGGTTGAACTGGACGTGCGCGTCCGGGAACTTGGCAGCGAAGGCAGTGAAGCACGGGTGGTCAACATTTCCGACACCGGCTTCATGGCCGAGTCGACCGGCGAATTCGACGTCGGGTCGCGCGTCTGGCTGATCCTGCCAGGACGCGACCGGGCGAGTGCGATCGTTCGCTGGACCGCCGGCAACCGCCTCGGGGCGGAGTTCGCGGAGCCAGTATCGATCGACGGTATCGAGCGATTGATCAGTTAAAACAGGTGCTTGGTAGGACTCCAAGCGAGCAGCCCGATCCCGGTTCAAAGGCCAAATTGTCACTTTGCGGCAACAGTCTGGCCGTCTCAAATCGAAACGCATGAAACTAACCGCTGGCTTGTCGGTTGAATCGGCTCGAAAGGAACGACCATGTCGACCATACCGAGCCTCAGCGACCTGCACATGCGCCATGACCCATCGGGTCGTGGATATCACGCCGTGTACCGCGAACAGGAAGTGAACCACTGCCCTGGCTGCGGTCGCACGCACTGGATCATCGGCCGCATGTCGGCTGAGTGCGCATTCTGCAGCACCGCTTTGCCCCTGGCCGAAGCCAGCATGCGCTCGCATAGCGGCCCGGCAATCATCAAGCACCGCAATCGCGACAACGACAATTCGGCCTGGGCTGCCTAGGCACCCAAGTCCGGTCTAGGGCGCCGCCCTGACCGGCACGGTCGCATTGCACAAATCCACTCCGCCGGCGGGATGAATATAGAATTCATCGCGCCGGTTTTTCTTTACCTGCAGCCATCGCGCGAACGAAGCGCTGGTTTCCTTGAGATATTCGAAGCGCGGCCGGTCGGCCTCGGCCAGCATCGAGGCTAGCCGGACGTTGGCGATTGGTACGTCGGACGAGCGCTCCTTGTAGAATCCGAGCGCCTCGGTTCCCCGGGGCAGGCTCGACATATGCTCGATCCCGCTGACCACTCGTCCGACGACGGCAATAACCCTGTCGAGCGAGCGCGGCGCATGGCCGATCGCGGCATAGAGTTCGCCCCCCATGCCGGTATCGGGGGACAGATCGCGGCCGACCCCGACGCTGGCGTAGCAATGCGGCAGGTTCGCGGTCCCGGCCTTCTGATCATAGGCGACGGGCCAGCCGGCGGTGTAGCCGACCGCGGGCGCATAGGAATCGCGAGATCCAAGCGGGGTGATCCGAAGTCCCCGAAGCGCGCGATGATATTCGGCGGGTGGCTTGGCCACCACGCCGGCGGGGAGCGGCTTCTCGCTGTCATTATTGCCCCATTGCGCCACATAATTGTCCTGCACGCGATAGATTGCAGCGCCTTGCCAATAGCCCGATTTGGCAAGCGCCCGGATGTTGGCGACGTGGACCGGCGCGAACAACGGTGCGAGCTGGACGACGATCCGTTTGCCGTTTTTCAGGTCGATCACCATCAGATCGTCGGCCGGAATCGCCTGCCACTCGCCCGGTTTCGATTCCGCGACGATTCCGGTCGGGGTGGCGAACTTCGGCGGGGGCGGCGCCGCGGCCAATAGCGACAAGGCGGCAACGGACAACAATCGGCGCATCGACATCTCCTTTGGCGATTGTGTAAGCGACGTCCATGTATCTCGCTACCCTCATGCTGCTCGGCTCGGGCGAACTCGGCCGGGAGTTCGCGATCGCCGCCAAGCGTCTCGGCTGCCGAGTGGTCGCCTGCGACCGCTACGACGACGCACCGGCGATGCAGCTGTCCGATGCGCGAGAGGTGTTCTCGATGCTCGACGGGGCCGCGCTGCGGGCGGCGGTCGAGAAGCATCGGCCCGATTTTATCGTGCCCGAGATCGAGGCGATCGATACCGCAATGCTCGGCGTGTTGGAGGGCGAGGGCTGGCACATCGTGCCGTCCGCCAAGGCGGTCCAGCTGACCATGAACCGGGACGGCATCCGCGATTTCGCTGCGGGCGAGCTGGGCCTGACCACTTCGCGCTACATCTTTGCCGAAACCCGCGAGGAGGCGATCGCGGCGGGGGTCGGGCTGCCGGCGGTGGTCAAGCCGGTGATGTCCTCAAGTGGCAAGGGGCAGAGCGTCGCGCGAACCGAGGACGAGCTCGGCACAGCGTTCGATTATGCCGTCGCCAACATGCGCGGCGACCGTCCACGCGTCATCGTCGAGCAGTTCATCGACTTCGATTTTGAGATCACCTTGCTGACGGTCGCGACGAAGGACGCAATCCTGTTCTGCCCGCCGATCGGCCATCGCCAGGAGGGCGGCGATTATCGCGAGAGCTGGCAGCCGGCGCCGATGGATGCCGCCGTGCTCGCCTCCGCCCAGGAGCAGGCGGCCAGGGTCGTCACCGCGCTCGGTGGGTACGGCCTGTTCGGCGTGGAGTTCTTCATTGCGGGCGACGTCGCAATTTTCTCGGAGCTGTCGCCGCGCCCGCACGACACCGGCATGGTCACGCTGATCGGCCAGAGCCCGAACGAGTTCGAGCTTCACCTGCGCGCTATCCTCGGGCTTCCGATCCCGGCCATCGCGTTGCCAGGCCCGGCCGCATCGGCGGTGATCCTGGCGGACCGCGAGAGCGCTTCTTTTTCCTATTCCGGTGTTGAGGAGGCGCTTGCGCTAGGCGGCGATGTGCGGCTGTTCGCCAAGCCGACCACGCTCAAGAACCGCCGAATGGGCGTGGCGTTGGCGCGCGGCGACACCGTGGATGAAGCTGTTGCGAGCGCCAAAGCCATGGCAGCTTGCATAATTATACAGTAAACTGCATATATCCTGCATGATTCGTGTCGCTGTCCTTGGTGCCTCCGGCTATGTCGGCGGCGAACTCCTCCGCCTTATCACCGGCCACCCGGCGATGCAGGTCGCCGTCGCGTTCGGTTCCTCCACCGCCGGTCGGCCCGTTGCTGAAGTGCATCCCCATCTTGCCTTGGCTTATCCCGATATCGTTCTTGCCAAGTGGGCCCCTGAACTGATTGTGGGCACCGATCTCATCCTCGCGGCGCTGCCCCATGGCGAAACCCAACGTCTTGCCGATGATTTGCTCGGCCCGGGGATTCCGATCGTCGATCTTGGCGCCGACTTCCGCCTCAAGAGTGCTGTCGATTTCGAAACCTGGTACGGCGAGCCCCACCAGCGCCCCGAACTGCTTGAGAGCTTCACCTACGGCCTGCCCGAATTTTACCGGGACGAAATCCGGACGTCGACGCGGGTCGCCGCACCCGGATGCTATCCAACCGCCGCCAATCTTGCGCTTAAGCCGCTGATCGACGCCGGCGCGATCGAGGCCAAGGGAATCATCGTCGATGCCGCGTCCGGCGTCAGTGGCGCGGGCCGTTCAGCCAGTGCTGGCACGCACTTCTGCGCTGTGGACGGCAGCTTCCGCGCCTACGGCCTGACCGCCCACCGCCACACTGCCGAGATGGAGATGGTGTCGGGGGCGAGCGTGCTGTTCACGCCGCACCTGATGGCCACGAGCCGGGGCATACTTGCCACCTGCTACGCGCGAGCGATCGGCACGCCCGACCGCTAGCGATCCTTCGGGAAGCCTATGACGGCGAGCCGTTCGTCCACGTCGGCGAGATCCTGCCGGAAACGAAGTGGGCCGCCGGCTCCAACGCAGCCTTCCTTTCCGCCCGCTTCGACAAGCGCACGGGGACGGTGGTGGCGCTCGCCGCGATCGATAATCTCGGCAAGGGCGCGGCCGGTCAGATGATCCAGTGCGCCAACCTCATGCTCAGCCTCAACGAAGCCGCGGGCCTGTCGAACGCCGGAGTGTATCCATGAGCGTCACGCTGGCCGAGGGCTTCGTCGCGTCGGGCCATCATGCCGGGATCAAGACGGCACGACGTGATACGGCCTTGCTTGCGACGGACGACGGCAAGCCGGTCCCCTGCGCCGCCGTGTTCACCCAGAACAAGTTTCGAGCGCCGCCCGTCGAAGCAAGCTTCAAGCGGCTGCGGGCAAACGGCGGAATGGCCAGCGGCGTCATCGTCAATTCGGGCAATGCCAATGCCGGGACGGGCGCCAAGGGCCGCGCCGACAGCGAGGCGATGTGCGACGCGGCAGCGGAGGCGATCGGCTGCGCGTCGGGCGAGATGCTGGTCTGCTCGACCGGGCTGATCGGCTTCCGGCTGCCGATGCGAAAGATCCTCGGCGCGATCCCGATCCTCGGGGAAACACTTAGCCGGGACGGGCATCGCGATGCCGCCAAGGGCATTCTCACCACCGACACGCGGCCCAAGGAAGCGGCGGTGGTGCGGGGCGGCTATGCCGTCGGCGGGATGGCCAAGGGCTGCGGCATGCTCCAGCCCGACATGGCGACGATGCTCGCCTTTCTCACCACCGACGCCGCGGTCGAGCCCGCGGAACTCCAGGCAATCCTGCGCGAGGCCACGGATGCCACATTCAATTGCCTGACCACCGATGGCGCCACCTCGACCAACGACACGGCCATGCTGTTCGCCAGCGGCCGCCGGGGCCGGCCCGCGAACATGGAGCAATTCGCCGACGACGTGCGGCAGGTGTGCGAGGAATTGATGCTGCAGATGGCGCGCGATGCGGAGGGGATGACCAAGCTCGTCACCGTCGCGGTCACCGGCGCGGCCAGCGAAGCCGAGGCGCGACACGCCGCAAGATCGATCGGCAACAACCAGTTGATCAAGTGCAGCTGGTACGGCGCGGACGCCTATTGGGGGCGCTTGCTGGCCGCGGTCGGAAGCGCGGGCGTCTCATTCGAGCCGGACAAATCGCTGGTCGCTTATGGCGGGATCACGGTCGCCGAGACCGGTGTCGAAATCGCTCATGATAGCGCGGCGGTGATGGAGCATATGCGCGGACACGAGATCGCCATCCGGGTCGATCTCGGCGTCGGCCAGGCGACGGGACGCGCCGTCTCGGTTGACCTCGGCCCCGGCTACATCAAGGAAAATGCGGAAACCTCATGACCATGGGTCCCAACGAAACCGCACGGCTGCTGATCGAGGCTTTGCCTTACATCCGCCGCTTCACCGGCAAGACGATCGTCGTCAAGGTCGGCGGGCTGCCGATGACCGACCCGGCGCGGGGGGGGTCGCTGGCGAAGGACATATTGCTGCTCCACTCGGTCGGCATTCGTCCGGTGCTGGTCCACGGCGGCGGCCCGCAGATCGACGAGCAGATGGCGCGGCAGGGCAAGGCGGTCGAGCGGATCGACGGTCTGCGGGTGACCGATGGCGAGACGTTGGACATCGTCCGCATGGTGCTGGTCGGCAAGATCAACCGCGAACTGGTCGCGGCGATGAACGTGCTCGAGCCGGTTGCGGTCGGGGTTGCCGGGGAGGACGGGCGATTGCTCGAGGCGACCCAGATCGATCCCAGGCTGGGCTTTGTCGGCAAGGTCGGCAAGGTCCGCGCCGGCCTGCTCCGTGCCCTGCTCGACGATGGGCTGGTGCCGATCGTCTCGACCGTTGGCGCGGACGTCGATGGCCAGCCGTACAACGTCAACGCCGACGATGCGGCGCGGGCGATCGCGGTGGCGATGGGAGCGGAGAAGATCATCTATCTGACTGGCGCACCCGGCCTGCTCGACGACCCCGCCGACCCTGCAAGCCTGGTGCCGCGCCTGACCACCGCGGACGCGCGTCACCGCATCGATCATGACGGGGTGAGCGGTGGGATGATCCCCAAATTGCTGGCCTGCGCCGAGGCGGTCGACGGCGGCGTCGGACAAGCCCACATGATCGACGGCCGCGCCGAGCATGCGATCCTGATCGAATTGTTCACCGACCATGGCATCGGCACGATGATCTGTGCGGCGGACGCGACATGAGCGGCAAGGCGCAGCGCCAGCGGATGATTGGCGGCTGGTTGCGCGAGGGTCGCGTCGCCAGCCAGGAAGAAATCGTGGCGCGGCTCGGCTTGGCCGGGATCTCGGCAACCCAGGCCACCGTCAGTCGCGACCTGGACGAGCTTGGCGCGATCAAATCGCGGCGCGGCGGAGCGATCGGTTACGTGCTGCCCGCACAGCGCGACCACGCGCAGTCGGCAGCGATGCTCGACCGACTGCTGGAGGAATGGGTGACCGATATCGTCACCGCGCAGGGAATGGTGGTGATCCGGACCCCGCCCGGATCGGCCAACCTCGTCGCCAACGCACTCGACGCGGCAGCGCTCGACGGGGTGGCGGGAACGATCGCCGGCGACGACACAATCTTCATTGCTCTTGCCGAGGGAGCATCGGCGGCAATTCTAGCCGGGCAGCTTCGCAGCCGGCGAGCGAGCGGGTAAGAAGCCTTTTGTGGGAATGCGCGTTGCGGTGATGAGGAGATTTCAAATGCGCCGACTTTCGATCCTGCTGATGCTGCTGCCGATCGCGGCCTGCGGGCAGGAGAGTGCGCCGCCGCCGGCCAAGCGGGCTATCAGCGTCCAGTCCGATGGGCAGCGTGCGCTACATCAGCTCAACGACCTCAACCGCGCGATCGCGCTCAAGCGGGCGCTGTTCGCAAGCGGGGCGGAGTGCCGCCTGGTGACCAAGTCGGGCTATGTCGGCGAATATGAAAACACATCATACTGGACCGCGACCTGCCGCGACCGGTTCGAACGCGACCGCGATTGGGCATTGTTCGTCGGCCCGGACGAAAGCGTCCAGATCAGGCTGTGCGACGATGTGGTGAAAGCGGGGCTTCCGGCCTGCGTGATTAAAGAGGCAAAACCGGTGCCCGCGGCCAGCTGACGGCCGAAGGTCAGTCGCACTTCTGGGTCGTCTTGACCGCGCCATCTGGGCGGACTTCGCGCACCTTGACGCAATTGCCGCTCTTGAATTCCTCGCGCACGGTGCCGTCAGCACCAACCGTCTTGGCACTCGGTCGGTCGACCCGCTGGTTGCCCTTGAGTTCGTACTTGAAGGTACTCGGGGTCGATGGCCGAGGGTTCTGCTGAGCGAAGGCTGTGCCCGCCAGACCGGCCAGCATGACGCCCCCGATAGCGATCAACACCACAACGCGTTTCATTGGTTCAACTCCTTGAGAAACCCTATTACCTCAAAACAGGTGAACCAGCGATGAAAAACAGAAAGGCCTATTTCCCGCCAATCTGTTGATCGAGCGCCACCGTGTAGCCGCGGCCGTTCCACAGATAGGCGCGGAATTGCCGGATGCCGTCGGGACGCACCCTCCATTCCCAACCAAGCGTACCATCGGCCGAACGACCCCGACCAAAATCGTCGGGTGCCACGCCGCCGGGCCCTCGTCTGGTGGACGGCGGCGCACTCAGGGGCGGACCGGGCGCGCGCCCTTTGCAGGAGCCGGTGCGAATTACCGGCGTGGCGCGGGTCGCGATGGGTCGCTTCAGCGTGTGACGGCCGTCCGTCACCCATTGCCAGCGGCCCTGGTTCTTCTCCCAAACGGTCGTGAAGAAGCCGCTGGTCCGGCCATCGGCGCTTCGCCAGGGACCGGTGTTGACGGCGAAGCGGCCGTCGCACGAGACGTAGCTGGCGTTCGGCGACCATTGCGACGCGGCGGGCGGATCCCTCCGTCCCTTCAGGAATTCGCGGGCCCAGACAGCCTGCGGCGTGAACATCACAGCATCGGGGTGCGCGAAGCGGCGAGACGCAGTCCACTGGCCGTTCTGCTGTGCATATTGGCTAAAGGCGCGCTCTGTATCGACCGCGGTCGGCGTTGTCGCGGCAAGGGCACCAAGAAGGAATGTCAGCATCAGAAGGCCTTCCCGATCGTCGGCGTTAGCGCCCGCATGGGGACGCTTTGTCTATACGCATGAGAAGGGAAAAAGGGGAACTCGGCAACGCGCCGAGCTGCTCGACCTGATCAGCGGCTCTTCTGGCTGAGATCGACCATCGGCTTGCCCGGCTGGAACTGGACCCCGGAATGGGCCGCTGCAACCGACGCGCGGATCGCCTCGTCCTTTTCCATCTCGCGTTCCATTTGCTTGATGTCTCGCTTGAGATCCTGTTCCATCTTGAGTGCGCCGACGACCGCGGTGCCGTAACTTCCGTCCGGCTGACGAGCGTCCGACGGCCAGCCCGAGGCAGTCGAACCACCGGCCAGCTCAGTATCGAACGGACGCCCGGTCAGGGCCGCGTCGATATGCTCGATCAGCGCCTTGCGCTGCATTCCGCTGACCATGCCGGCAGCGGCGCCATCGCTGGCCGAGCCGCCGCCGCAGAAGGCCATGATGCGGCTCTTGTCGGTTCCTTCGGGCGTGATCTCGGCCTCGCAGCGGCTGGAGGCGAAGGTGCCGCCCGAGCCGTTCCAGTAGATCTTCGAATCGCCATCGCCGCTGATCGTGTAGTCAAGCCGGCCAAAGGCGGACTTGCCATCGGCCTGGATCGGGGTCGCGCGCAATTTGGCATAGGCCTGGGCTGGTGCCATCGGGTAGACATTGGCGTCCCCGCGGCCAAACCAGGCAAAGCCGATCACTCCAAGGGCCGCGCCGGCCAGCAACAGATACTTCATCACGATCCCCCAAATTGCATCAATCAGAGTCCCAACTGTAATGCGGATGGGTTAAAAAGGGCTTGCTGCGCGATGCTGCATCCATTGCCCGCGCTGGTGCGTTGCCAATCAAACCCAACAAGGAGACACAGATGACCGACCTCAGCCAGATCCGCGAGCATATGGAAGTGATCGGCGCCGACGGCGTCCATGTCGGAACGGTCGACAAGGTCGAAGGCAATCGCATCAAGCTGACCAAGGCCGATAGCGGCGCGGGTTTCGAAGGCGGAACGCATGAAGGCCATCATCACTTCATTCCTCAGGGCCTCGTCGCGGCGGTTGACGGCGACCAGGTGCGGCTTTCGGCCAATGCCGATGTCGCGGTGACCTTCGAGGAAGAAGAAGAGGGCAATTAGGTCCATCGACGCACCGTCCGCCCGGCGCTAGGCCCGAGCGGACGGAGGCGGCGATGAAGACTCTCAAACGCAAGAAATATGACAAACTGATCGAGCCGATGCAGGCCGAGCTGGTGGCGATGGCGCGCTGGGCGGCCGCCACCGGGCAACGGATCTGCGTGCTGTTCGAAGGCCGCGACACCGCTGGCAAGGGCGGTGCGATCCGCGCGGTCGCCGACAAGCTCAATCCGCGCCAGTGCCGGATCGTCGCGCTGCCCAAGCCGAGCGAGGGCGAGCGGGGACAATGGTATTTCCAGCGCTTCGTCGAACATCTGCCGGGCAAGGGCGAGATCGTGCTGTTCGACCGCAGCTGGTACAATCGCGCCGGCGTCGAGCGGGTGATGGGGTTCGCCGATCAGGCGCAGGTCGCTGCCTTCCTCAAGGCGGCACCGCTGTTCGAGCAGCAATTGGTCGATGACGGGATACTGCTGTTCAAATATTGGCTGACCAGCGACCAGGCGTGCCAGGAAGAACGCTTCGCCGAGCGGGTCGCGGATCCCTTGAAGCGGTGGAAGTTGTCGCCGATCGACCAGACCGCGCGATCCAAATATGCCGAATATACCGCGGCGCGCGAGGCGATGCTGAAGGCGACCAACACCAAGCGGGCACCGTGGACGTTGGTCAATTTCAACGACCAGAAGCGCGGGCGGCTGACGCTGGTGCGCGACCTGCTCGACCGGCTGCCTAATACGGCCATCCCGGAGGACAGGATCGACTGGCCGCCGCTCGGTCACGCGCCGCTCGAGGAGACGTTCGGAGCGGTCAAGCCAATCGCCGACTTCCCGTTGCCGCACGGCGGGAAGAAGGACGATTAGGCAAGGCAAGCGCGGATCCCGCGACTGGGCGGCGCCGCGGCGCAGGCGGCAATTCGCGGGGCAGTTCGGCAAGGCGATGGCGCGGCCGCTGGCGCTGTTCGCGATCCTCGGCGGACTGTGGCCGGCGCTCGATCCGGCGCTGGTCGAGCCGCCGTCCTTCCTGACCGCGGAGCCGGAGCGGATCGACGCGCGGTTCACGCGCTGCGGCCGCGGGCGGGGACAGGCGTGCGTGATCGACGGCGACACGTTCAAGCTCGGACAGCGCAAGGTCCGCATCGTCGGGATCGACGCGCCGGAGACTCATCCGGCCAATTGTCCGGAGGAAGCGCGGCTGGGCGAGGCGGCGACGGCGGAGCTGATGCGGCTGCTCAACCAGGGACCGTTCGAGATGACCGGGCGGATCGACGACAGCCGCGACCGCTACGGTCGCGACCTCCGGGTAATCACGCGCCAGCGGCCCGACGGAACCAGCCAGTCGATCGCCGAAGACATGCGAACGAGCGGACTGGCGCGGCGGTACCTGGGGCGCAGGTCGAGCTGGTGCGACTAGCCGAGGATGTCAGGCCAGCGGGGCGAGCCGCCAGCAGTCAGCAGCGCCAGCCGCCGCCGGTCCAATATTGACGCTCGCAATTATTGGTGCGGAGCCAGCGCGGCATGCTTCGATCGGGCCGGTCGTGCCACCAGTCGTTGAACGAGTCGGGCCGCCACGTGGTATCGCCCTGATATTCGCGGTCGCCGAGATAGACGCCGCCATCGAGCCCGAGGGCAACGCGCCGTTCAAAGCGGTCGCTGCGGACTGCGGGGTCAAACTTCGGCCCGCCGCGATGGATGGTGACCCCGGCGGCGGTCGCGGCAACCCGCATTCCGGGGCGGTCGAGCGCCGAGGCCGGGGCGGCGGCGATGGTCAGGACAGTCGCCGCGCTGGCCGCGACTAGGAACAGGCGCTTCATGTCGCTACTCCTTCTTATCGAGTCCGTATATTAACTATTTGTTAACCATTTGTCCAACCTGCCGAGACCAGAGCGGACGGCGGCCTTCACCACATGGTAACCGCTTGGGCTTAATCACCCGAGCCATGGCCAGTCCGCTTCCAACCGGGAAACAGTCCGTCAGCCTGGACGCTGCAGGCGCAGGCGGGGCGAAGGGCGTGCCCGGATCGCGGATCCGGCGCGATCCGCCGCCGGCGGTCAAGGAACTGACGGTACCCGACGTCGAGCAGCGCGACGCGCGGACGGTGATCGTCGGGATCCTGACCTTCACCCTGGCCATGCTGGTCATCGCGATCGGCGTCAGCAGCATGACCGGCTGGAACCCCCGGGAGTATGTGGCGCACTTGTAAGCGGGCGCTCGTTTTCCCGAATGGTCCCAATGGTCACAGTGTCGGGGCCTGTTCCCCGTTTCACCGGCTTTCACGCCAATTGCCCGCTCACCCACTTTCAGGAACGTCGGTCAGCGCGTCGAGCTGGCCCGGGAAGGCGGCAATCGCGTCGGCCTGCGGATCGGCATCGCCGCGCTGTTCCCACGGCAAGGCGAAACGTTTCGGATCGAGCCGGGCAAGCAACCAGGTGAGCATCTTGTCGCTCGGAACGCGCCGCTCGCCGACCAACATCCCGTCCTCGAAAATCTGCTCGATCCGACCGTTGATGGCGCGGTCGATGGCGATCGTCATCAGCCGGCCGACCGACAGCATCAGGGCGCTGTTCCAGCAGGCGGCGAAGGCCGGCGAGCGGTTGCGCATTCGATAGGCGGAGCGCGCAGACAGCCGCGCCGCGCTGCTGGCGAGGTGGATCGACCCGGTTTCGGCCAGCGTGTTGAGAAACATTCGCTGCCGGTCCGCCCCCCAGCCGGCGAGCCGCTTGCGCGTGTCGGGCAGGTCGACCCCGTCGAACGGCATCGGCACCAGCGGGTTGGCATTGGGAAAATCGGCCGCGGTCTCCGCCGCGATGGCGGGATCGTCCGCTGCGCCCGGTGCGGGCAGGAGGTCGGTCGGCACCGCCGGTTGCTGCTCGTCCTCCGGCACCAACGTCAGGCGCGGGCCCCCTAGCTCATCGGTCTGCCGGGCCTGCTCCTGGATCTTCCCCTGCAATTTCTCCCGCTGCTCATATTCCTCCATCGACATTTCATTCTGTTTCCGCCGACGCGCCATGATTATTTCCTTTTGGTTCAAATGGAAAAGGTTCATGAACCTATCAGGTGTGTGTAGGACAGCGGAATCTTTCTGGGCTTAGGTCGGGGCTGGCGCGGCATCGCCGCGAAGCCTTTTCCCGCTGAGACGCGGAGGCCGCAGAGGATTTGAGGTTGCCGCACGCCAAGACGCCAAGGCGCAAAGCGCAAGGGCCTCCCCGGTAACGGATTCTTAGCCGGCTTTCGCTAGACCATCGGGATGGCCGCCAAGAAGGCATTCTGGAAATATCTGCCGGGCAATCAGTGGCTGTTCGGGCGCGACGGGAAGCGTCAGCGGGTCGAGGCGCTGCGTCGTGCCTATGGCGACAATTGCTAGCGATGCGGCAGCCCGATGAGCTTCAGCCCGCTCGCAACACGGCGTCGCGCTACAGTGGAGCATTTGCTGGCACGGGCGCATGGCGGGATGAGCAAATGGGAGAACATTCGCCTATGCCACCCTGGTTGCAATCGGCACCTTGGGACACATCCTGTCGATCGGAAGCATCGCATGCGGCTGCCGCCGGCCCGGGAACGGGTGGCTGAATTCGTGGCGAAGGTGGACCCCGGATCAAGTCCGGGGTGACGGCCAGGGCGGCGCTTGATAAAAGTTGCGGACTTCAGGGCGGATACGGGCCGGGACGATGGATGAGGGGAAGCGCCGGGACAATGTGGTCCGCGGGCAGTTTGGGCGGCGCGGCCGCGAACGGCGTGACTGGCAAAAGCCGTCGGCTTATGGCTTCGACCAGCGAGCACATGGGCGTGGCAAGCGATCGGGCGGCAGCGGGGGCGGCTTTCGACCGGGCTTGGTGTGGGCCGGGATTGTCGGCGTCGTCGCAGCGGTCGGGATCGGCAAGCAGTTCGGCGGCGATAGCGCGATCGGTGCGGCGTCGGCAGTGGACGGCGCGGCGGTCGCGACAAGCGTCGGGATCAGCGCCAGTTTCAGCAGCTGCAAGAATGGCGGCGGGACCAATTGCGTGGTCGACGGTGACACCCTCTACCTAGGCGGGCAGAAGATCCGCGTTGCCGACATCGACGCCCCCGAAACCCATGATTTCAAATGCCCGTCCGAGCTCGAGCGTGGCGAAGCGGCGGCGCGGCGCCTGCGCGCCCTGGTCAACAGCGGCCCGGTCACCCTCCAGGCGATCGACCGCGACGAAGACCGCTACGGCCGCAAGCTCAGGATCGTGAAAGTCGGCGGGGAGAGCGTCGGGGAGACGTTGGTCGAGGAGGGGCTGGCGCGGTGGTACGAGGGTGGAAGACGGGGTTGGTGTTGAGTTAATTTTCTACCAAACTGGCGCCGAGTTTCTACTTTTTCGCCCCGTCTAGAAGTTGGACTACGAGCTTGAGAATCTGCTCGGCAGAGATCTCGGCCGGATGAGGTATGTCATGCCTATCGATCCTCTTTCCGAAATAAGAGGTTGAGAGGGTGCCTATGATTTCCTGCCTCCTCTCCTCTGGAAGCGATTCCAGAAACGGAGTTAAAGATGCGAGTTCCAGCTCAGTTTGCTTGGATTGGTCCGCATTCGACCGATGACGCGCGGATTCTTTCGCTAGATAGAAGGCAGGCGCAGAGATGGTGAGTGCAACAATTGCTCTCGCCAACAACTGGGTCGGGTCGAACTCACCATCGAAGCTCACAAGAACGCTGGTTCCCAGAATAATCGCTCCGACGATAAAGAAGGCTATGGCACCCAATCTGAGGTAGTTTGCTTGATCGCGTTCGCTTTTTGCCCGGTTCTGATAATTGCCAGTGACGCCAACATTACCGACAATCTGAACAATCCGTTTGGCAGAGGTTTCATGATCGGCAAGGCTCGTCAGGACGGTCTGTGCTTTTTCCTCAAAATCCTTCACAAGCGCCTCAAAGGATAAGGCTTTCTCCGATTCAGAAGCGTCCGACCTTTTACGGAACTCCGTCTCTATCGCTTGAAATGACGTGCGAATCTCACCAACTGCGACTTCACCAGCTTGCTTGTTGGCATTGACCTGCTGCTCGAGCTCTTCAGTCCGTTGTTTTTGCGCATCGATTTGCGCAATCGCCTTTCCCATCTCAGCCGATATCAAAGCACCCCGTTTGCCTAAGTTTGCAATTGCGTCCGAGGCCGCCTTCTCGACTGCAACCACGCTCTCCCCGTATGCGCGGGAACTCTTCTGGTTGATCTGAAAAAATGCCCAGGTCGCTGTGCTTGTTGCCGAGTCTAGGTGCGTCGTAGCGTTATCGACGTGGCCAGGGTTTTTGTTGGAGAAGAATGAGTTTACCTCAGTTACCGCGTTGGATAGCGCATTATCGATCACGTTGAGGGCGTTGAAACTTACATCAGCGTCGGTCGAATTACTGACTAAATCTGCTAGCCGTCGCCCGAATAGGAATAAGCGATCCAAATTCGCTTTGCGGCTCTCGTCGAGAACATCCCGAGATTCAGCGCGCGAAGCAGACTTTGATGCCTCCTTAAGTCGGCGGACTGTCTCGTTGATTGGATGCTTTGCGAGCTGAGTTGCGGCGGCCGCGCCTGCCATCCAACTACTCCGCCGCCACCCCGGCCCGCTCGAACATATCCTCGCCGCTGTCCTCGACCGCCTCGACGTCGTTGCTGACCTTGGCCTTCTGCCGGCGGTCGAAGCTGTCCCACACTTCGCTCCAATTGCCCCGGGTCGCGGCCTTCGAATACTCCGTTGAGCGCTGCTCAAAGAAGTTGGCGTGCTCCACTCCGTTGAGCAACGGCGCGAGCCAGGGGAGGGGGTGTTCCTTGACCTTGTAGATCGGCGGCAGGTGCAGCTGGCCGAGGCGCCAGTCGGCGATGTAGCGGACGTATAGCTTGATATCGTCGGCGTTCATGCCCTCGACCGGGCCGGCCTCGAACGCGAGGTCGATGAACGCATCCTCCAGCCGGACGGTCTTGAAGCACATGTCGGTGATCTCGTCGCGGACGGTGCGGGTCAGGCAGTCGCGCTCCTTGGTGAAGGCGTGGAACAGCTTGATGATGCCCTCGCAGTGAAGGCTCTCGTCGCGCACCGACCAGCTGACGATCTGACCCATCCCCTTCATCTTGTTGAAGCGCGGGAAGTTCATCAGCATGGCGAAGCTGGCGAACAGTTGGAGCCCCTCGGTGAAGCCGCCGAACATGGCCAGGGTCTTGGCGATATCCTCGTCGGTATCGACGCCGAAGGTCGACAGATAGTCGTGCTTGTCCTTCATCTCCTTATACTGGAGGAACATGCCATATTCGCTCTCGGGCATGCCGATCGTGTCAAGCAGATGGCTGTAGGCGGCGATGTGCACCGTCTCCATGTTGCTGAAAGCGGCGAGCATCATCTTGATCTCGACCGGCTTGAAGATGCGGCCGTATTTCTCGTGGTAGCAATCCTGCACCTCGATGTCGGCCTGGGTGAAGAAGCGGAAAATCTGGGTGAGCAGGTTGCGCTCGTGGTCCGAGAGCTTCTGCGCCCAGTCGCGGCAATCCTCGCCCAAGGGCACTTCCTCCGGCATCCAGTGGATCTGCTGCTGGCGCTTCCAGAAATCGAACGCCCACGGATATTCGAACGGCTTGTACTGATTGCGGACTTCCATGAGGGGCATGGTTCAGGCTCCTGTGAGTTCGAAGATGAGGGCGGCGGCGAGAACGACCGCGCAAAGGGCGAGGGTGATGAACAGGATCTTGCGGTTTTTCCGAAGCTGTTCCGAGTCAACCAGCGTGCCGGGCGCGCGGCGCGAGTTGACCAGGATGACGCCGGCAAGCAGGAGGACCAGCGCGGGCGACGTGGTATCGAGCAGCGGCGAAATCCAGCCGAAGACGCCCGCGAAATAGACGATGTTGATCGCCAGCCCCGCCATGGCCAGGGCGAAACCGATCCACTGCACCCAATTGTACGGGCGCAACGGCGGGCCCGGTTGCTCATAGGCATTGGGGTCGTAACTCGACTGGCGATAACCGTTCAT
>CAAAJI010000930.1:8668-20109 GCA_900642245.1 Fragilaria radians | reverse complement strand
GGCTATTAAGGACTTGCTTGATGTCGTTGATTTCAGAGTTGTGGATACACTTGATGTCGCCAAGTTCTTGATTTTTTAAGGCCACTTCTCGCTCTAAATCCTTGATTTTCGTTTCAGTACAGGAGAATTTATTTTTCCATTGTTCACTTTCATGCTGCTCTAGCATTACCCGATTAGTCAATTCAAGCAACATGAATTGAATATCATTGACACAAAGGCTGAACATCGAAATTATATCCAACGAAGAATCTGCATTCTCTTTGAAGGAAGTCAAAGTGTGCTCCAAACTTCGTATTTCTTGTAAAGTCTCTTCACTTAGTGAGCTGAAAGCATTCATCTTCGCAATTTGATTTGAAAAAGATTCTAGATTTGGATCTTGAGAGTCATCATCAATTGCCCGTTTGAGTTCATTGAATAGATTACACAACTGATTGCTTGATAGGAAAATAAATGATAGAATTTTTTGAAGCGTCTGAAGCTGAATCGTCATTTCTAGCATACTTGAGCTATGTTTCCTCCTTTCTTCTTTGTGCATTGATCTGTCATGGTTGCCTTGTGACATTTCATCTTCAAGTGCTTGTTGCAAAGCCATAATTTCTTGCTTTTTAGATTCTATGTCATCATTCATCTTGCGGATCTCCATAGCACTGTCTTCATTGCATTTTAAAGCATTTGAAAGATCTACATTAAAAGATGCCAACAATTTTTCTTGATTCTCAATATTCATCTGTTTTGATATGATTTCGGTTTTAAGTTGCTCAATTTCGGATGACATTCTTGAATGTTCGTCATTTAAAGCTATTAACGATGCTTCCAACTCTTCGATCTTAGCTTGTTGAGAACATGACTTTGAATTTGCTTCTTGACTTTCTGCTTGCTCTAGTTTTAGCTTTTCAGATAGTTGCTTGATGTCACAATTCATGTCATTCACATAAGCCTCAAGATAACTGATTTGCTCCAAATATGTTGAGATCTCTGTTTCATTCCTGATTATCACATTCTGCTTTTCATTCGAGTCATGTATTGCTTGTTCAAGTTGTCCGCGGGTCGAGAACAACGTTTGCTCTATCTCCGCAATGGCTTTTTCTTTTGTTTCCAATTCTTTTCGCAAATTATCCATTTCATTTAGACTTTTCCCGCTAGTTATTAAATTTTCAACGCAATTTGAATGTAATGTGTATTCATGTTCTTCTCGAGGCTTTTTCTCTGAATGGATCTGTACATGCTCCAATAATTGCATATTTTTTGCCTTCAATTCTTCCATGGCTTCTTCAAATTCTTGAATCCTAGATGATTTCGACAATAATTCGGATTGCAAATTTTGAATCTCAACTTCTCTATTGCAACTATCGGAGAGTAATTTTTCCCTTTGACTGCTGGCTTTAACTGCGGCTGATTCAAGTTGTTTAATCAAAACTTGTTTTGAGGATAACTTCTGCTGCAACATTTCTATCTCAACCTGCATTTGCTTAGATTCATTCATCAATCCGTTGTAACTTGTTTGGATGCCACACAACTCGTGCTCTAACTTTTGAATGACCACATCTTTGGATTCCATGTCCTTTCGTAAAAGATTGATTTCTTGAACCTTTACCTTGAATCCTGATGATGCCTTAAAAAGTTCCAAGTCTTTTGATTTAAGAATCTTTTCTTGGTTATCAATAGCATTTTGCTTGGCTTCCAAATCTACATTCAGCCTTTCGATATCAGTTTTATTCATTACAATTATAGATGACAGATTTACATTTTCAGATTGCATAACTTTCATGTTTTCTTCCAATTTCTCAAATCGAGAGTGATTCAATGATGATTCGGTGTTCAAATGTTCTAACTCAGTGATCCTTGAATTTCTTTCGTTTGATAGTTGTTGAATGCGATTCCTTAACTCATTTGAAGTCGACTCTAAAAAGCATATCTGTTCCTTTCTTGTTAACAACTCTGCTGTCAATTCATCAATCCGAGCTTGCTTCAGCGATATTTCCCTTAAATCTTCATCGTGATTTTCTCGAACACGTATGAGCTCCTCTTCGAATCTAATAACGGCTTCATTTTTCGCTTCCAACTGTTTGGATAAATTTTCCATGGCATCTATCTTCTCTGACAAAGCTACCGAAAGCTTGGAATTTTCGATGCTGGTTGTCTGTATCAAGCTTTCTCGTTTATCGCTGTCTCTTTGCATTGCAGTTAGCGCTGAAAATAAGCGATCCCTTTCAGATATAATTTCTTCGATGTTGGATGACAAAGCTTCACTTTCCTCGCGCAATGCGTCCAATTCTTTTTCCGATGCCATTAATTTGGACTGAATGAACGATAAATCGAACTGTAAACTCTCAATGCGGGAGATATGAGCTTTCCTTTCGGATGATAATGTGGATACTTGACCACTAGTTTCAACTAAAGCTGACTCAAGACTGGAAATTTGATTTTGTGCTTGGGATAAGTCGTGTTCTAAGCATGTAATCTTATCTTGCTGCAGTTTCGTCTCTTTTTTGCGATGATCCTGGGCTAGGAGTAGATCCTTCTCCAATTCCTTAATCACTTTGTTCTTAGATTCTAGTTCATCTTGAAGCACTCTTAATTCTCTTGACCATTCTGATTCACTAACTTCTAACTCCTGTACATATTTCTCAATATCATTTTCTTTGGAATGTAAATCTGCATTCACATTTTGGAAGTCCATTGTAGTCACATTGATACGAGATAGCAGATTACCATTTTCAACTCGAAGCGCCTCCAAAGCTTTTTCCAACTCATTGATTTGGGATGTCCTTGACAATACTTGGGAATTTAATACTTGAATCTCTGAGTCCTTTTTACTCTGATCATTATTCAAAATTAGAATTTGACTGTTGGCTTCATTGATATACGATTCAAGAGTTTTAATCCTTTCTTCCTTTGATGAAAAGTCACTTTCCATCTGTTCGGTAAGCGCATTCGCTTTCGATGCTTTATCCTTTTGCAGGTTGTCAATTTCCACAATACCTTCCTCATACGCAGCCAAAAGTTCTATGTTTCTCACATTCATGGAATTTAGAGTCTGTGATTGGTCACGAATTTCTTTCTCCTTCGAGAAAGCCATTGAATTCAAACGTTCGATTTCATTTGCATTACATTCAAGCACCATAGATAACTTTGCATGTTCAATGCGCATGCACTCCAATGATTTTTCGAGTTCCTGAATCTTGAACAGATTCAAGAGAGATTCTGAATTTATCGCTTCAATTTCCACGTCTCTAATTTTCCTTTCTATGGACATTGTTTCAAGCTGATTGTTTGATTCAGCTAAAGATACCTGGAGACTGTTGATTTCTGTATTCTTTGAGCACAAATCTTTTTCCAAATTACAAATCTCATCATGCTTTAACCTCAGTTCCTTTGCATCTGCATGATTTTTTCCTTGAATATTTGATAGTTGTTGCTCAAGCACCAAAGTATATTGCTTGATTGATTTTATCTGGGATTGTAAAGTCATACCTTCATTGATCTTTGCTTCGTACCTTTCAAACAGATGCAAAACATCAGTTTTTATGAGCTTCAAAACATTTAATGGATCTAAGTCAACCTTTTGCTTTTGCAACTCTTCTAGATTCGACCTTTCAAGTCTTGAGTAATTTGCAATGATAATGGCCGACAGATCCTCAACCTCAACCCGTAGCAATTCCAAAATTCCTTCTAACTCCTGCACTTTGAATTGCTTAGAGGAAGATTCAATTTTCAAGCTTTGAATTGCATCATCATTTTCTACCTTCATTTGTTGAATTTTACACCTTAAATCGTTCATATTTGATTCAAGATCATTGATTTGTTGCTGTTTTGAAGCTAGATCCAAAAGCAAAATTGAGCTTTCTTCTTCTTGTTGCTTCAATTTATTGACATACTTCATCTCCTTTTCAGAATAAAGTTGAATCGTTTCTTCAAAGTTTAAAATAGCCTTGCACATTGACTTAAGTTCCTTTTGTAAATGGTCAACTTTATTTACCTTTTCTGCAAATCTTGTTAATAGTGTCGTATTTTCTGTCTCCATTGTCTGCAGTAGTTCTGCCTTCTCATCAATTAGCCTTTGCTTTGAAATAATATCTGAGTTCAAATTTTCAATCTCAGTTGCATTCTTCACAATTAACGATGAGAGATGCAAGCTTTCGAATCTTGACGCCTCCAAGGACTGCTCCCACTCTTTAATTTCGGATATCTTTGTAGACAATTCCACTTGTAAATTATCATACTCCACATTTCTGGTTTTCAGATCTTTAGAGATTTGTTGCAGTGTAGATTCTGCTTCTATCATTGATGCTTTGTAGTCTTTGATCTCTTTACTTTTTTCCATGTTTTCACTTTTCAAGCATATAATCTCATCATCCTTATCTTTTAATAAGATTAACTGTTCCTTTTTTGCGTCTTGAAGATTTAGTAGTCTTTCTTTCAGATTAGCGACAGTCTCTTTATACAAAGCATTTTCCTGGTGCAAGCTTTCACTCTTCTTGATAACTTCCACACAAGATTGGAATGACTTGGCATTTTCAGCTTTGATAGAATGAAGTAAATCTACCTGGTCATAAATGCTTAGCTGCCTTGATCTTAGCTCTACATTCTTTTGTTCATTACCGTCCCGTTGAAGAATTATCATCCTTTGCTCCGCCTCACTGATATATTTCATTTTCTCCTGCATTTTATCCCTTAATTCTTTAATGTCTACCAAATCACACTCCTCATTTTCGACGAGTTTTGACATGGCCATCTGGAATGATTGTAGCTTTTCTTCCACTTCGTTCCCCACACTACCTTTGCCACTCATAATGTCCCTTAATAGTTCGATCATGTTACCATATTCCTTGATCAAAGAGATTAGGTAGAATTTTTCATGCTGACTGGAATCCAACGATGCCTCCAAATTTTGTATGCTGAATTGGTAGGACAGAATTTCTGCATTTAGTGCTGTTAATTTTGAATTTTTCTCATTCAAATTATCAGATAGCTTTGCGTTCTCACTATACATTTCTTCTATTTCACGCTTGAAAATACTAGACTCATTTTCCTTTTTGTCTAATGCCTGTTTCAAATTTTCAATAAAGTAAACACTCAGTACATTCCAATCCGAACGGCGTCTTATTTCAGGGGAAATAAGATCCGGCTCAAAAAGGCACAAGATTTGATCTTCCATCCTGTCCTTATCAGTCTTCATCAAATCATGAGGACTATCCATACATGGTGACTGCAGTGCTCGCTTATCAACATTTTGCGATTGTACTCTCTCATTCATTTCTGAGGTATTCACTACGTCTTGACTATTCATAGGTGTCAAATTTTCACGGCGGGAAGATTGCAGTGCAATTTCCAGCTCCGTTATTTTTTGTTGCATGAGCTTGATCCATCCAACCAGAAGTTGTAATGGAATGGTTATTGTTTTACTGGTTGAGTCTTCAACAATGTTTGCATTCGGAGACAGAGAAGCTGAAGTTTCCTCCTCCAAGGATTTTCCACTCCTGTTACAAGATGGACTTTTAGGCACAATGATTGGCGAAACGTCACCTCCCTCTGAAACGTTAAAGGATCTTACAGAAGCAATTGGAGAATCATCTCTAACATAAGAATCAAATTCAATTATTCGTCGTGGAGAGCAAGATACATCCTGAAAGAAAAGTGCATGTGGGGAGAGCTGTGATATGGAACACTGCTCAATTTTATTCATGCATACATTTGTGTCTTGTCTTGATGTACAATCGGTTGTTTGAATAGTTGATGGGTCAGTTAAGCTTTCTTTTGCCTCATCATTGCCTATCGATTGCATGGCTTCCAAGGATGCATGGATGTGCTGCTTGGCTAACAACATCCCTTCCAATGCAATAGTTACAATTTGAAGTCGAGTATACAATAAGCGAGAAGAATTTTCAAGACTTGCTTCATGGTTATGACCTCTCTCAATAATTTCATTCGGGCAGACCTTTTGCATTTCCAACAATAGCGTTATCTCCTGTTCCAATGCTAGAATGCGATTTTCGATCAGATTAAGACATTCTGATTGCAATACTTGATAATTTTCAATCCCATATCCTGGTTCCTGCTCCGATGTGATTATTCTCATACTCTCTTCAGTACTTTCTTGCCAATCTTTGGTATCCGCAGAAGCATGTGTTTGCAATACGTCTTCTTCTTCGTCTTCTACCACCGTATTTAGGAATGAAGGATTCGATGGCCATTGAGAGAATGATGCCTTCTCAAGCTGAGATCGTAAACTACGAGCTTCTTGAGCCAAGTTTTCCGTTTCAATCAAGGAATTGTAGAGCACTTCCGATACTTCTTCTCCTTGATGACGCAGTTCCTCATTTTCCCTTTGAACCTCTTTCACTTGGGTTCGCACATCTGACAGCTCTTTTCTCAATCTTTCAATAAAGGAAGTTTTCAGTTTTGGGTCGTCAATGTCTTTCTTGATGGGAGATGAGTTGTCAATTGGATTCTGGTTGGCATTATCCCCATCACAATCTTGAATCATTTGAATTATGATATGGAAAGTCTCCAAGTCACGAAGTAGTTCTGAATGATTTCGTTTCAATTCCAAATTAATTTCTGCAGCATTGGCCAGGTCCTGATCCTTTTCTTTCAAGAGGCATGAGTATCGATAGGTGAGTTTATCGCAAATAGTTTGCAAATCCAATCGATAACCACTTTCTTTTTCTTTGCAGTTTTGGTGCATTTCCAAGAGTTGGTCTTCCGTGTCGGCGAGAGAAGTGTCTCGAATTTGTAGTTCCTTTTGGAGTTTATCCGTGTCTTTTCGGAGCGTACGTAAACGCTCCAAATGTTCGGAAGCTTGGGAATCTGCCATAGCTTTTTGTTCCTGCAAGAGCGTTACTGCGGCACGTGACGACATCAATTCATTTTGTAATGTCTTGATTTCAATGGAAAACTGATTCCGATCTTTAAGACCACGTTGCTTTTCCTCATTCAAGGCTTGCCGCATTTCCAAAAGTAAAATAATCAGTTGTCGTTCTTGAAGTTCTGCTGATATCAGATGTGATTTTGAATCCAACAATTCAGATTCATAGATCTGAATCTCTCGCTTAAAGGCCTCATTTGATTGTTTTGAAGCAAGTAAGTCATACTCAAGATGATGCTTCTCCCCCTCCAAGTGTCTAATTAATTCTGATTGAGCACTTAATTGTTCTTCCAAATCTCTTGCTCGAGAATCAGAAACGTTGGACTGTTCCATGTATAGATCCATTTGAGATTGGACCCGAATACTATCTTCCTCGATGCGATGCAACAACTCTTCACGTTGACATAATTGATGTTCCAAGGTTTCAACAACGTTTTGAAGTTTCTCTAACTCCCTACAGGCAACGTTTATCTCCTCATCTTTAGTGACGACAATAGACTTAAAGCGATCTAATTCTCTTTGATATTCCGCTGATTCCGAAAGTGCTACATCCAATTGACGTGCCAAAGTCGTAAGTTCATTGCCACAAAGGCATAATGACCACTCAACTGCGGCTAATGCATTCATTTGATTCTCAACTTGGCATTGCAGTTGTTGAATTTCATCATTCTGTTCTCGGATTAACTCTAGATGCTGATCATTCAGTCCTGTATTCTCCCGACTCGATTGATCTCTGAGTTCTTCCAGATTCCTTTGTGATCTTTCCATTTCAAGTTGAAGCTCTGCTTTTAGAGTATCACAATTTGCTTGTACGTCATTCACTGCTTGTGCAAAGGTTGCACTCCTACTAGATTCCCTCGCCAACTCGGTATTCAATTGTTGAATTCGGTTAGACGATGCCTCCAAATGCTTTAACGAAATGAGCAATGACGATTTTAGTTTCTCCTTCTCCTTCTGAATTTTGATGTTCATATCCTTGAAGTGTTGGCATTCTAGTTCCATTTCATTTCTTTCTTTGTGCAGCTGGATCTCTGATTCTGCATGAGCTCGAATTTCAGCTTTCAATTGTTCTTGAATGAATGATGATTCCTCATTTGCCTTTTGTAGGATATCTTGCTGTTTGAAAATGCTTTGCTCCAAATTTTTGACCGAATTTTGGGTGAGCGTAAGTTCCTTCTCTTTTTCCTTCAATCGTCGGTCGAATTCGTCTTGTATTTGCCTCGACTCATTTTCCATGCGTTTGATTGTGCCTTGGTATTCCTGGATTTGTTTCTCAAAAGCAAGATGTACTTGTTTGGATTCTTCACCAGTCATATCTTTCCATTGCTGCTGCTGTTCTTTTTGAGTAACCTCGAAATGGTGATTTAATTCTTCCAAATGTCGGATCTGTTCTTGGAATTTAAAGGATTGATTCTGCGTTACATCATGTGCTTCCTTTAGTTGGGATTGTGAATCCTGTAGACTTTCTCTTAGGTGTTGTATCTCATGTTGTAGCAATGTTATGTTTTCGTTAGCAGCCGTCAAGAGGGAAGTTTTGGCTTGCATAATCTCGTCATGAGTTTGTTTCATCGCCTTGCATGTTTGATGGAGTTCTTCCATTCTAGCCTTTTGTTGATCCACAGTTTCTTCCAAATGTAAAACTTGTTTTTGAAAGGCTTTAACTTGATGTTCTGCCTCATGGCGAGAGTCTTCAAGTTGCGTTTCCAACGAATGAATAGTATCCTTCTGTTGGGCAATCGTATGTTGATAATCTTGGACGAAGGATTGATGTGCTTCGTTAGTCTTTATTTGTCGAGCTTCATAAAATTCATGCAATTGATTCCTATCAATGTCTGCTTTCTGTAAGGATTCTTTCTGTTCGGAAACTGTACGTTGCAATTGTTGGATTTGCGATATGGCGTCGTCATTTTCATTTTGATAGGTGATTCGATCTCGATTCCTTTCATATTGTTCCTGCTGAAGGGCATCTCGTAATTGGGCAATCGTTTGTTCAAAGGTCGAGGCTTGTTCCCGGGAGGTAACGATGTCGTCTTGTGCCATACGCTGATATCGGACTACCTCGAGTTGAAGAGTTTGAATTTGAGATTCGAGGTCTGTGATAGTTTGATCTTTCTGAGATTGTAGCGATTGAAACTTTTCCTCCAGTTGAGTATTGTTTCGTTGCAGTGTCTCCATTCGGTGGGATAGATGCTGCTGTAGAGCTACCACGTCGTGTTGTTCCGTGGATGATGATATTTTATGGAATTCCCAGAATGAATCGTCCTGATGGATTGTTCCCTGCCATATTTTGTTAATAGTTTTCTCAATGTCATGCCACATGTTTAACTTTGATTTTAATTGATAATTGTCTTGAAGTGTGTTATCCAAATCGTTTGACAATCTCCGAATAATGGCTTCGAGCTTTGATTTTTCCTGTACCTTGGCATCTATGGTAATTTTGGCATGACTGAGTTCCGTTAGAAGCTGAAGCTTAAGTTGCATCGCTCGATGGAGGTCTTGTGATGAAGTATTGCCACCTAGGATTGTTTTCGCTATTTTATTGGACATTTGAGACCCCAACCTCGACACAAACGTTGGTTTAGGAATGTTAAGCTGTGATGGAACAGGAGAGTCGTCACTGGAACTGAAGGTAAGATCTTGGAGATTGTTATAGTAGGATAGTGATCCATGACGTGAAAGTTCCTTCACTTTAGACGGTGAAAAATAAGATTGTTCGTCGTATGTAGGATTCAGCCTCTTTCGGAAAATAGGACTTGTTTTGTCGTCCTTTGAGGAATGATTGAAAGAACTCCTATGATGAATCACAGGAGTTGTTGTTGTTGAGTGAATATTCATAATCGGTGTTGCATTGGATTGTATGATTCCCTGGAATGTCAATTGTTTGGTTTGTGTGCTGGGGAGCAACTTGAGAAATTTCAAAACTTCCGAATACGTCCAGGAAACGACATTCGTAGCATTAATATGAGTAATGACATCTCCCGGCATAATCTCCCCCGATTGTTCTGCCAGTCCTGCTTTACCGGATGTAGATTTCACAAAGGCAAGGACACGACAACCAATTTGTTTTCCTTGCGATTCAGTGATTGGTTCTAATTTCATTCCAATCGGACCAGGTGGGAATGATACAGTGTATTCCGTATAAATAGGAGTTGACATGTTCGTGATATCGTTCGTCCGGAGGGATCGAGGTGTAAATGTGTCGTTGTTCGTAGGAAAGGGACTGTTATGTAGTCGTTCGTGCTTCTGTTGTTGTTGATTGTTGTCAATATCTTCCATAATTTGAATCGATCGAGGTGGAATAGGAGAGGATATGGATAAGGTCGATTTGGACACTCTAACACGAACCTTCTTCTTCGATGTTACATTTGGTGATGAACCATTATGCTTATCCAATGTGGGAGTCAGGTCCGTACCAAATTGACGTCGAGAATGTCGCGCGGATGCTGCTGTCGACGAATTGGGTGGTGAAGAAAATTGCATTGTTCCACCTGCTTTTGATGTACCTTGTATGGATTTCGTCTATATATGGTTTCGAACGAGAGGATGAGTCTAAAATTCATAAAAATCTGAATAATCAAGGCAAATTATCATCCAATTCAATAGTATACGAAGTAAGAAATCTTACCATCGGACTTTGTCTAACGGAAGTAGCTGGAGAAGTAGTTGTACGTTCTTGTCGTCGAATACGTCCTTCCAATAACACTGGTTTTGGTCTCACGGTGACACTTTTCATTGTTTTCTCTCCTTGTATGATGATAGTTTCGTGTGACAAGTGTGTGTTCAAACAGTAGGGATGAAGGAAGAAATGTTGATAGGAAGGAATGGACAATGCAAAGACTTGAGTTCGAAGGTTGGAGAAAATTGAATTTTAAATCAAATCAAAAATTGTTTCCATTTTTCTATAGATATGTATATATGCATTTAACATTTCAGCATGCACCCACAATAGCAGTTTTTTTTTGCTAACATTTGCAAAAAATACTAGACATTGTTGCCTAGTAGTGTTCGAATCATTCCTTCTGTCCTTCCCACCAGATTTGGATTTTTTTTATAAGAAACAAAAACTTGGAGGTATCTAAATCTTTCTCGTTCGCAACACGTACGTACGGTTTTGTCATCAATAAAACCGAAGAGACGACATTTTTTCACCTTCTGACTAATCCACCCAATCTACATACAACACTATATATATTTTCTCAATTACATTGGACTGCTTGACTGACTCAAGTGAGCCTAAATCCATTCATTGGCACTGATCCATTTTATTTTCTTTGTAATCTATATATCAGAATTCCAAACCATGATTCTTCTTCTTCTTGGTTGGATTGTCGTTCAATCAACAGCATTTTCGTTGGTTCCAACAACAAGGACAAGTCCTTCCCATGGTATGACATTTGTACCACCATCTTCTTCTTCATCCTCTTCTTCTTCCTTACAAATGAGTTTGGGAGGAAGTACGTCATCTCTAAAATCCATGATTCGGAATGCGGCAACATCGATGGGTATTACGGCTATTCCCTCCACGGCGACAACTGTCGCTGCCGCTGTTGGTACGACCACAGCCATTGTTGCC
>CAAAJI010000926.1:0-17555 GCA_900642245.1 Fragilaria radians | reverse complement strand
TTGCTCATTATTTTCTTCCAGGAAGAAAATTCTGTGTTCAATGAATTCCCACCAGTTTTATGAAACCTCTTCATTCTGCGCATTTTCATGGCAACGCAACTTGAGAGGATGGATTTGCCTCAGAACAAAGTTATAGAACAAATTTCATTGCATATGTTTTCAACATTTCCAGGATGGGAGGATAGAAAAGGTAAGGAATTGTAAAGACAAAAGCAAGTTGATATACAGCTTGTTGAAGGAAAGGAATCTATCTGACTGTTAACATCATTTGCATTTTATTTTTGAGCCTAGCTTGACAAGAACCCCTTGCGGCCAGTATTCAGAATAAGTGCCGAGTACTAGATTGCTTTCCTAAGAAAGCTATCCATTCGCGGGTGCAAATCTCCTATCACCTTTTAGTGGTCAATGTAATCTCTCATTTTTCCGGTTGACTAAAAGTAGTAAACTCCCTTGGATTATCGTCACTAGGCTTGCGAACGAAGTGAATGTCTTGAACGTCAGCCATCATCCTTCATTTCCTTTACCGTATATTGCACATCCCAACACGAGTAAATGACAGAAAACAGGTAGACTAGAGTTACGACTTGTCATATATGCGACAATTCAGGAAATTGGAAGCGTAAGACTCACATCCTGGTATTATTTATGCTTGAAAGTTGATGATTTTGATTTAGGATAGCTAGAAACATCTTGCCAAGGATTATTGAGTAAACTACAATAATTAAATTGTAATATTTAGTTCCTACACGGTTTCTATCCAGATATCTCTGAAGCTCCCAACATGTTGAGAAATCCTTTGTATTTAACTAATGACTCCATGCCAATGCAAGGAGCCCCAGAACTGTAGAGAACAAGAAACTTTGAAAAGCATGTTTTGTAGACATCTGCCTTCCACTACTTGATGCTGTGGGTGAAGAACTCGGTGTCCCAGCAGGAGGCGATGAAACAGTTTGAGCCGGGGCGCTATTGGGGGCTGAGGAGATGCTTTGAGGTTGATTGACATTAGGAGACAAAGAACTACTTGGGTTGCTGGCTGCTACGGGCGATGCTCCTATGTTGGAGGAATTGTTCGTTTGAGTTTCATTTCCTCCTAGACTGGTTGCAGATAAGCTGGGGGCAACAGTGGGAGTTAAGGCCTCAGCACTCGATGGGCTAGGAGTGAATGTAAAATTAGCAGTCATGATTGTCGTATCATCAAGAGTTACGAAGCCAAGGCCTCCGTCATAAATTGCCATTGACAAAATTTTTCCTTCTATCTCTTGGGTATACTCTAATTTCGTTTCCATGGGATTATTCTGATCGATTGCATATAAGCTGATCACGCTACTTTCCAATGAAAGTCCGCCAACAGCCAATAGATTATTTTTCGCATCGATCGCTAAAGTGACAGCTATAAAGTCCTGCACTGCAGGCGTTATTGTATTGGTCGTCGAGGAGTTGAAAATCTTTTGTACAGTAATGCTCCCACATGCTGTGAAAAGATAATCTTGTCCAATGTTTGAACTGTAGAAGGTGCTGACACAAGGAAAATTGGTCGGGGCCACTGCCAAAGTGTTATCAACGGGATCAGGGATCGCATGGCTAATAATGGGCAGGTTCGTATTAAGGTCCACCACAAGTGTATCAAAACCTTGAGTTCCTACAGCTGAAAAGGCCGCTACATGACTATTCATAACAGAAACCTCAACTAAGTCTTTCCCTTCCTCAGTGCCTGATATGTTACAATTGAGGCATCGCAAAATTTGGCTGAAAACACCTGAGTATCGATCATAATCCAAAACTGTAAATCCACCAGTCCCTCCAGAGATGACACAGATGCCTCCTCGGCAGGAAAATCCAGTGAATTTCTCGAGAGAGAATCCCGTCGCATCGATGCAAACAATTGGAACGAGGCTGGCAGTTATAATCTCAAAGGAGCACACAGTAGGTGTCAATACGGACAATCCGAAAAGATAACCATCGTCAGATATTGAAATGTCATCCATGGAACTTATACCTTCTGGTAAGCTAATAGTAATGTCGTCAAAGCCAGGAACCTTGACTAGAAGTGGGCCCGAATCGCTAGAGGTGGCTATAAATGTCCCAGATGCAACGCCATCCTTGACAACGACAATATTGCGGGAGCCTGATTGGCTGGTACTTTGACCAAGACCATTCTTAATAAGACATAACAGGAAAAAGTGTGACAAATGCTTCATTCAAAAGAAGTATTGTCCACAAAAATGGAATCACAAGTGTTCGTGGATTCACATTTGAAAATTTTCAGAAACACATTTTTGGCAAACATGGTATGTTTAATATCTAGGAAGTCATACTTTAATCTTCGGATATTGCATTTCAAGTAAATGGGAGGGATGTGCTACACTAATTTCCTGTGTGCTACATTACAACTGCTTTGTAATAATAGGTTGTATTATATGAAATACACCTTTGTTGCATCCTATTTATTACTTTCCCTGTCCACAATTGTTCACTACAAATCAGTGCTCAACATCTTGATAAAATTCATGGATAGATTTGGACTGGTTAAGGAATATGATGTGGAAACGGTAGACTCCCAAGTAGCAATTTACCCCTGAAAAAAATGCAGCTTGTAGTTTGGTGGATGAAAAAGGGCAACGTTCTCAATCCAATAAATTCTTTGAGGGATGCCATCCGCTTCCACAATCAGTGTCCACTTGTGGGTAGAATTTGTAGTACTGACTAGATAACTATCAATGATATTCATACGTTGGATTGAAAACAAGACATAATTGGCTGATTACAATAACACATGATGGATAAGTAGTGAATGTTTAGGAATAGAATCAAAAACAACAAAATCTTGGTGGACAAGAAAGTACATGGTTTAGTTGCTCTCATGACTGTTGCAACTCTAGGGACAATGTACCTCTATTTTAGAGTTACAATATGTCAAGTATGAGGATTATTCTCCTTCAATAACCTATCGTCACAAAAGGGCATTCATGATACTGCATTCAAAGCATCGACACCAATAATGACGCTGAACATGAGAAATGTATTTATGGAAAATCAAGCGTTTCTAATTTGTAACACTTAATCTATTGATTTTTCTTTTAGAAGTTCCATCTCATTGCCACTATAACGAAATGAGGGAGGATCAAAGATGAATTATAGAGAGATTGACTGAATTGAAACCACCAAAAATATCCTTCAGCATGGACATGGTCAGATTCAATTATGTTAGTACATATATCAGAGATATTATTGATAGGAAAGAGCATATTGTAGGTCATGGATGTGAAATCAATAGTGAATATTGAAAGCTCGATCAAGTTATCAAACTAGGAACAAATGTTGAGATTTCAAAGAGTCATAGAAACAGTTAAAACAAGAGATAGCCTACATAAAATATGCTTCCCTTGATGAAATGGTGAACTTCAAATCAGTAACCATCACGGAGTGATGATGTCAAACTCACGGTGAGGATAGGTATCACAGATCAGCAGCATACCTCGTCAAGAAAGACAGAACAGCTCTTTCCCATATATTTGGATCCATTGGGAAGAAGTGATCACAAGTGAGAACAGAAAATGCATATCAATAGACTGACTCTGAGATTTTTTCTACGGGATGGGATTAGATTTCACCATTGAATTTATACTTAATAGTAACGTGTTTGAAAAAACACTGACAAAATACAAAATGCTTTTTCACACTAGAAAAAGCGGTATTGCCATCCATCCTTGAATTACGACCAACATCGAATTCGAGTCCCGGAAAAATTTCCACGACTACTTCCAACGTCGATGCTTTTGCTTTCTGATTGCTCAAAGAAAATCAAAGACAGATTCCACTCTCAGTATCGCCATGACTCTAAAAACTCGTTGCATCTTTGAGCTACCCAACAAAACTCTCCTTATTCTTGCGTCTGGTTCAATATTGGATTATGAATCGCAAAATGCAGATGCTGCGATTGTTAACGCTGCAAATGAAACATGCCTAGGTGGAGGTGGCGTGGATGGAGCTATTTCTGCTGCCGGAGGAGTTGCTCTCTTCAATGCAAGACTTTCCCTTCCTTTGTTAAATGATCGAATAAGGTGTCGAACTGGATGTGCTGTTATAACAGGACCGGGGGACTTTGGAAAGCTCAGAGTAAACCACGTCATTCATGCTGTTGGTCCTAATTATAATCGTTTTCCACGAAAGAAATACAGAAAGGTGGACAGGCTTTTAAGAGACGCATATGTACACTCATTGAGACTAGCACAAAGCGCCGATGTAAACGACGTTGCATTTTCACTTATTTCAGCTGGTGTGTACCGAGGCGAGCGATCTTTAGAGAAGGTATTGTACGTGGGTCTCTTGGGAATATACGAATGGGCAAGTCAAGGAAACCCAAAGGCTCTTGAATCTATTGTATTGTGCGCATTCTTGGATGAAGAGTTGAAAACATTGTATAAAATTTGTAAAGAACTTGGTTTACCAGGTGGCATTGTATATGATGATGAAGAGAAAAGAGGATGAAGCAGATAATAGAGAATTATAGAGTTACGCTAGGTCTACCTTGTATAAGCTGTTTAGGGTATGCCTGAAATCAAAGTATTAATGATACGCCATGTATTACAGAAAATTGCAGCACTTGCAGTGCAGTGCATCTTGAAGGTAGTGTGAAGAGTCGATTATTACTAAATTGTAGGACACAAAGAGACTCGGGAGATAAACTAGAGGGCACGTAATGAAGCTATCTACAGTTTGCGAATGCGATAATTTCGATTCGTGACGAACGACAAATTCTGAGATGCTTTCCTTCCTTCATGGAACCGTGAATATAAATCAAATGAGGGTAACGTGAAGAACTCTTCGAAATCTAGATTAAAAAGCTTTAAAATTACCAATGGCATGCCTGAAATCATAGCATGATAGAAAGTTGCAACATCCATGTTATGCGACTGCAGTGTACCTTGTGGGTTCAAACACTTTTTCAACCGTGTGCTATGACAAGTTGTAGGATGCATTGAGGAGAAGCTATATACAGCTTGGGATTTCAATTATTTTAATAAATGATGAAAGACAAAGTCAGAGATGCTTTCAACCATAATTTGGAGCCCTGCCAACATTAATTAAATTTCTGCAAAGTCTAACCGTAAGAAACACAACCTTCAACTTTTGAAAGTGTAACTTTCATCAAGATTGGTCAGTGGAGATTTTCCGACAGATTCGGCAAAGCATCTTAATAGGATGCAGATCTGCATAATTTTTTCACTCTTTTTTTGTCAGCATTCAAAATTCAGCGTATTTGTAATGGCAAAACACAGCTTAGAGTAATCACTCTTCAATTTGGTACATGGAGAGCAAGAGTGCTCTTAGGAAGTAGCAATTCAAAGCATATCTCTAAAAAATAGACATATGATAATTTCTTCTTGGTTTGACAGGCACCAACCAATAAGCTGATTGCCAAAGGACTGGCAGTACCGTTTGGATCCTGGAGGAAATGATGATAGAAATCCCTGTTTGAAAGATTGTCTTTGTGATCCTTTAGTTGGAAATCCACACCTATAACTTGCAAAATGGATCATAGCAAATGGCAATTCTAAGAATCAGTGTGACTAGTCGATGAAATTTTTCAGCTTCGAAATAATTTATGTTAGAAATTGTGAGCGAAAACACCATTGACGCAAAGGAAAATAAATCTCCAGTCGTGAATCACCCTACAGATAATTAATAACCAGAATGCCTCTGGACGTCTTTCAGCAACTTCAATTGACTCTACAAAGAGACCTACAACAAGTACGTCTCATTGCAACCAATTACGCAAACAATCAGACAGAATAAGAACTTGATGCTAAGACAACTCTAGCTCTACAGACTAATTACTAGAATAAACTTTGATAACCTCTCAAATTGTGGTCCTAATAGTTGATTAAAAGATAACTTAATCTTCTCGTAGAATTTCTAATTTTGTTCGATTTCTAAAAATCCTAAAACTCCAAAAGTTCTCCAAATCTCTACCCGCCATTCGCTCCGAAAACTATATCCTAGCAATATTGTAAAAAAAATCTTGGATTCCTCATGATTACGCCATGGGAGAAACATGTACATTCGAAAATCCAACATTGCGGAAAAGCCATGGAAAGGTAAAGGAGGTAGTATTACAAACATCATACCCGCCAAGTCTGAGGAATAATGTATTTCAACGGATCATTGGAAACTACCACACCAGGTCTCATTGTACAATTGAAGGGAATACCAACAAATTTGCAGCATAAGTATCTTACTGTGATTGATGACCATTACTCCAGTTAGACCTTCATTCACCTCCAGCAAACAATACATCCAGCAGTAACATCAGAAGAAACGGTGAATGCAAAACTCTCCTTAGAATCCCCAGCCATCTCATCAGGTGTCACAATGAAACAAAGTCATGCGAAAGGACAGTGGTTGTATATTTTTGTGTTAGTGCACTTTCAAAATGGAATCTCAAACAACAAAATTCAGAGTGTTAACTAGCAAAAACAACGGCAAACGGTAGGTTGCCGAAAGTGCTAAATGTGACTAATTTCTTATCTACTAGTACTGAGGCTAAATGGGACTGACATACTGAAATACGTAGATTGTATATTTGTACTAGAACTTATGGTACAAATTCTCACTCCCCTCAGTGTAGACGTTTCAAATTTGTTTTCATTCAAGCCAGACCCAAAAGATGAGAGGTTTCATCAATTCATACCATTCACAAGAACTGAGATGCTTGGTCAAGATATCTGGAGGATTCTCGTTTCCATCAATATGGTAAGAACGCGCAATATCACAAGCAATGGCTTCACGGACTCGATGAAAAGCCAAAGACAGGAACATTTCTTTAAACAGTAACTGGGATACGTAGAAGTATCAATAACACTTTTTTTAGCAGGACCATCAATATGACAAACAAAATAACGTAGCTCAATTCGATTTGCTATGATCTGTTTTATAGCAATCTTCATAGATGTAAATTTAGTAGAATATACAGTACATTCAACAGGATTATTCTTGGATGATTACTCACGTTTTCTGCAAATTCCCATAAAGCGACCTGACTTTTCTTTAGAATTTGGGAAAGAGGTTCCAATATTACGAAAAATATACGTTAAAAATATAGAACAACAACAAACCACTGATAACTGGGGTGGTTCCAAATCCAACATAAATTGGAGTTTGACCACTCAAAGTAGTATGTGCAAGTCTGTTTTGCATGAACACAATATGGGCCATGCACAACAACCATACATCAGGAGGTGCACCAACACAATCCATTGTCGTATTCGTCATGGACTTGATTTCTTGAATACACCATTCTGCATGGTTCTGATTTTAATAATAGGGTTCAGACTGCTTATCACTAATGTGATACTGACAAAGGAAATTAGTAACAGCCTTTGATGTTTCGGATTTGCCTTTATCACCATTTTGTCATCATTACGTATTGGCGTTGACGCTGCCTATACTTTGAACTAATGTTATACACTCTTGCATTTATTATGAGGTTAAAGCAAAGTATGCTTCAAGAGTTGATACATCATTTTGCTTGCCTTTACTACAACCACCTCTACCACTTTTGCCACTGCAACCTCCAGCATTGTGACCACTTCCACGCCTCCACAATTATTTGAAGTATTTGTAGAGTTCACACGTTGCTTTTGCACTTCTCTGCAATCTTCAGCTTTAGCTGTCAATTTCTCAATGACATCAGCAAATGAAAGCAATGACATCAGCTGCTTATGAGTACATGTCATGACAATCACTTTATTTGCACAGTCAGTAAATCCTGTATACATGCACTTAGCTGCCCAATCTTCTCATGATCAGGGACAAAAGACTTCATAGTATCTTCCAAATCTTGATACTTTTCTTGGAAATTCTGTAGAATTTTACATAGACACCAGTATACTTTCATGTAAGTCTCATTGTTAATAACTCCATATGAAATTCTGTCCGCAACAAAGTCACATTTCCAGCAGGTGTATAATGAATATGCAAGTACAAAACAACATCATTGGCATTTCCAGTTATGGAATGATGTTGAACAATAGTATGGGCTTGACCAGCTTTAATATCAGTGTTGAACACTGACATAACATAAGCACACTGTCTTTCACATAAACTGTAATCCATTGCTCCTACTTTAGGAATGACAAACTTTAAATCAAAAGTGCAATCAACATTTGCCGTAGCTAGCCACTGGCAACAAACACGGAAGTACTTGGATGTCTGTCCATGGAATTCAACATAAGATTTAGGGTCTTGCTTTAACCCGTGGTCAAAGTCAGAGACATCCGCACTTGTTACTTCAGATGCCATCATGGCAATCCCGCTACTTATTTTGGTTGGCTTTGATGTAAAGGTATAACATGATAATATCTCATCACAAAAGTTTCAAACTTGTCTACACCTAGGAACAACCAATCTTCAGGGGTCACATTTCCATTTGCAAGCTGTGATGCCTTCCATTTGTAATAGGACTGAACATTTTAGATCTGTTTCTTCACCTTCATTGTAACATTCTTTGTTGCACTCTTTACAGTCGCTTTCATTTCATCAATCTCAGTTGTCTCCATGGTGAGTAAATCACTAATTCAATTATAACCTTGCTTATGGAAATACATGTAGCCAAGGTTCACAGATGTCCAACCAAAAAGAATCTTGATAACATGCTTTAAAGCATTTGACAATGAGGATATACTGCCTCCAATCACTCTTGAAGATGCCATTGGGGATGATGTTATTGCCATGCTTCTTATCAGTAGATTCTCAATCAAATTCTTTGATTTCATTTATTATCATAGACAGCAAACTCCTCCGCAGTGGTAGCTTTGCTCTTGATCTCACTTGATCTTCCTCACACGGAATACTCTCACTCTCTTAGCTTCACTCAACTTAGCCTTCAGTTGGTTTTCGGAACGAATACAGATGCGCTGACTGCACCCTTATAATTAGAGAAAGACTAGTATTTGCTTTACCCTCTCCAATAAAATCAGACCCACACAAAGCCTGGCTTCACTATATCTCATTGGGTATATTTAAGCTAATTACCTTCACTTTCAGAAGTACAGTGCTTAGCAATCTGCTTATCACACTGTAGCAACAGCTTTATAGAGTTGAATCACAGGAATTAATAACTTTCGCATTACTTTGTCTTGACTTAATCACCAGTCCAAATCACCACTTCCATACAATATGTGTGAAATAGCAAGAACTCTACTTCAACCACAATGCTTGCAAAGGACTAAGGACAAGCTTTCAACAATCCTTTTTGGGTGTGACAAGGTGAAGTTTCTTTGCTTCGTGATAACGAAAAAGCCCGAAAGCAACTTTCAACAATGGGAATTTTCTCCTTCAATAATTCAATAGTTTCTTGTTAGAATCTCACAAAACTTCACTGATTAACTCTCCTTACCACGATAATAATGATGTGAGATCAATGGGTTATTAACGGTATCCGTAGGGACAGCACAACTCTTTATCTGTTAACTTTGCAAAAACACCGGCAAACAGTAGGTTGACGAAAGTGCTTTTAAGAGAAATTGTGACTAATGTAGGCTAAATAGGCCTAAACAAAAAGGTCGTAGTAAACTGACATAATGAAATACATTGGTGATTTATGGTACAAATTCTCACAGACTTTCAGGAGAGCGCACGGACAACGATTCCTCATGCGCAAAATTGATTCCCAGAAGCATTAGACACCTGTCCTAAGCGATATGGCTTGCCTGCGACATAGCGAACAATACACTTATTGACAATGCACGAATTCAGGTGAGCAACCATCCGAAAAAGACCCAACTACGCCGTTATTACATTCGGATGTCCTGCATATGTTGTTTATTTGAATTGTGTATTTGAGCAAGTTTCAAAATATATTTGGAAAGTCCACTCCAGTTTGCGAAAATCCTCCCATCCCATTTGTGCGCAAGACGAAGAAGGGGAAGAAAGCTACCAGAGAGATGGACACGTCAGAAACACAGTAAGTGATCCATTCTACGCAATGCCATACGCGGTGGCTAAGACCTGGAACAACAGCTGAGGAAGGAAGTTGACTGGTTAGCAGAATTGGTGTTCTTAAGGAGGATTATAATTCCGAACGGTTGTTGCCTAGCTATGCAATTCCTAAAAAGAGTGGTAGATCCGCACAATTATTTTTCCTAGGGGAAATATAGTTTAGTATGTCTTTTAATGGGTTATAAACTTCACGTGATGTATTTTAGCAATGTGTCTTAAGATATGCAAAATTTAGATGACGTATTAATCCTAAGCGATCACAGCTTCAAGGAATGACAAATTAAGTTGGAAATGGCTCTTGCATGACTTTCTACAGCAATGGCATGTATGATGAGAAATGTACACTCCCCAGAGAAGAAATTCTTTAGGATATTGGATTACCCATAGAGGTAAGTTTTGGAATAATAGATTTTGCACTGGGAATGATGACCTGACCATCAAATCAATGAAAAATATTGTTACATTTACATGTGATAAAATATTGGATAAAAATGGAGGAATCGAGATGGACTTGTCTGGTTTTGCATTGCAGTGGCTCTATATGAAGCTTTGACTATTTGCTTAGCTGGATATTATCTTAGCGTTGATTTAGGGTTAGAGTGGGTAACATGATTCACACAGTTTAAATGAGGGTACTTTGGCAAAATTGTTATTTTGTCCTGGAGAGCATTGCTTACATGCTTTCCATTTACGAAAAATAATGAATCATCGTAAAATTTGACTAATGAAACATTGTTTCTTGTAGGATGATTAGTTGTGATTGTTCGTTCACACATCTGCAATTCATAGAATGTCTCATACCAATGAGAATGTTAGGTCAGATGAAGAGAGAAAAAATCAGAATGTTAGACGAATGAAACCACTGCTAGACAAGGACCTAAGCGGACACACCTTAGTAAGTGGCACAGACTACCAACTTTAAGATTTGGACTTCAGCGAGACTAACCCCTATCACCGTATTTTCTCAATTTATTCCATTTTTCTTTCTTTCTGTTAGGGGTACTAGTTATACGGCCTGTTTGTTCATTTGGGTGAATCCAATTTGCTTTGAGAGCAATATCATGGATCATTTCTCTGCCACTACAAGTTGGCGGAGTTTCCTGCAGTGTTGTGAGATAGGTGCATCAAATAGTCTACGTAGGAGGTCGAAGAAAGTAATCAAGTGGACTATGTCCTTCCAAATTATCCTTTTCCAAATCCATGTATGTTGTTACTTGTTGTTGATTTGGATATAATCCCGTAGTTGCTACACGTTGTAGGTGAGCTCAAGTTTGAATTCACCTCCATTTTAAAGGCAATAAACTGAGGGTAAGGATTATGCATATAAATCCTTGATGGAAGCTCAAAATCTCAGGATATCAATTAGTGAATGTAAGCAGAGAGTTTGTTTGGATTAAGTCTTTATAGTGAAAGAACTCGCTTGATCCAGGGATTTGATTCTGCTATATATAGGATGAGAAATCCATTCCTTGTTGCCCATAGAGATACTTCACAAATGAAACTTAGAAGTTCAACATCTTATTTCTAGTGTTCATTTCAGTTCAGATCTACCGTATGAAGCAATCATTTATGGCACAAGGATGACTCCTTTGTCTAGATGATTTAGGTCTTTGTCTCTTGATCTAGGCCATCAATGATTCATCTTATCTAGCTTCTTTGGCTTATCTTTTACACAGAAGTGGCTGTTGCGATCATCTCTTTATAAATTGTAGGTACCTCACCGTGCCAATAATCTACAATGATGAAAACGCGAGACAGATACTCTAGGCACTTTAAGACTGGATTTTCCAAAACTATTTAGAGCTAAGTCAAATTGAAATTATAGTTGGAATAGCACAAGTCACTTCTTCCCTATCTACATTAAGATTAACTTCGAGATTCCAGATGCAGTATCCTCTTCTAGTGTGAAATAAGAACTATAGAACTAGGGACTTATGAGCATCGTGCATATTGCAATACCTTTATGGATCTGCAAATAATTATTTTTCATAAACTAGATTCGCATCAAGATATTTCTGTTATTCCATCTGAAGTCAAACAAGTCCTTGACTATTGTGCTTATGGCGTAGGAATTGCAGGTATTATATATCATCTATCTCTCAGTCCAGTAAAGAATTTTGGATCGATTTTTATGCTTTTCGCCTCAATTATGCTGTATGGCAACTGCCATAACTTTCTAGGTGCAATCCCTTTTTTACAGCTTGCTCAATATTGCAATAGCAAAGAATTACTTATCATGTAAATACAGTTCCTGCAAAATATGAATTTGGACTTTGAGTTCCTAGAGGAATCAAGAATGATCTTGAATTAGATAAGTAGGATGGGTTCAAGCTGTGTCTAGATCCCGTATGACTTCCTTTAATACACTTTCTAAATATTCATCATTACTCTAATGGAGACAAGGAAGATTATTCTAAGGCCCATCAAATCATTCCTTATTATGTTGTTTTTGACATTGAGGCATATCAAAGACTGGTGGTTGGAGGAAATAGAATTGTAATTGACGAAAGGATGCAGCAGGAGTGAATTGAATCAATTTCATAAATCCTTCTTTAACAAATAAAGCAGAGACTTGGCTTTATAAAAGAATTCTATAAAAAGATTATTATATGGAAGGAGAACTAATATTTAAGCGTATCGAGAACCTCTCAAAGATGCAAGCAATCTGTGTACAGGAGAGAAAGCTTGGATACCCAGAATTACTTGTTGTAGTGGTGATCCACAATTGTTTTTTGACTTTGAAATCCAAACACGGAGATATTGAATATGTTATAGGGAATTTCACTTGAACAGATAGATACCAATTTGGAAACCGAAGCATTCACAGAAAGGCAGATATTTTTTACCAGGGAAGTAAGCTGCTATGGTCAATGTAGCTCCAGGATTAAATGGCCATGTAAAAAACAGGCTATCCATTTCTACTTATCTAACACCTACTTCTAAGCTGTGTTCCTTTTTGTTGTAGCAAATTCCTATTGTTAATCAACCTACCATTTTGTAGCAAAGCAAGTGTCACCTAATAGTCTCAATACTAAAAACTTTGTATACTCTCTATTCCTTTTATAGCAAACCTCTTTTTTACAACTTTAAATTTTATATTAGAAAATATAAATAGTCTCAATACTAAAAACTTTGTATACTCTCTATTCCTTTTATAGCAAACCTCTTTTTTACAACTTTAAATTTTATATTAGAAAATATACATAGTAGTATCTTGTATTGCCAACAGATACAAGCTCATTTGTTTACTGTTTCCTTGTGCCTTAATGCTATTTGAGTGCATAGTTGGGTAAAATAGAGAATTTGAATGTCACACATATCATATATGCAATAAATTGAGTCAGAGTCACCTAGGATTGAATTTTTAACTTCACAATGCTTTTACAATACTGCTTTTACTTTGGTCAAAGGCTATAGCTGTTGTACAACATCTAGGAGATCAATTTGAAGTTTATAAAGGAGATTTAGTTCAACCAACATTTTCCCAATACAGCGTATTTTATAGATGAGGAATGTAGTTTCATTGCACTACCCTTCAATTACAAAAATGATTATCTTGGTATGCTACAAATGAGACAGGTGTAGGAATGAGTAGATTCAAATGTCAATGGCACTGCAGGCACACACTGTTATGTCCTCCATAGATTTGTAATGCCGGGCATGCTCAGGGATTATCAAACTGTGTTTTGGCAATATACTGCTATGTAAAGCAAGTCAACAGACATTATGATTAGCAAATAAATATGATCACTACTTCATGCCAAAGCTGTAGTGACTAGGATTGTATTTGGAAAAGTTGCTGCAATTAGTGGTCTTATGGCAAAGGCATTCCATCATGTAAATATGATTCATCATCTTGTATTTGGAAAGTTCCATTGCACCTTCTTGCTGAATGAAGCATTGAAAAAAATGAGTCCTGAAAGTGTTTATCACCATCCATTGGATGAAACTCCCCAAAAATGAAATTTAATTTACATAACACCCCAGAAGTCAATAAATCAGGGAGAACTGTATATTCCCCGCCTTCAATATCCATTTTCATTACAACTCTTGGTCCATGTGAATAATTGCCAAATGGAGAAGTAGGTATCTCCCTTGCAAATAAATTCTTATCAATCCACGATGCAAGATGTATCATGTCAACTGTCTGGGTAACGTTAGAAGCACTATCTTTTCCTTGTCTGTCAGAAAATCCCCATTCATTTGCATATTCATCACCCTTGTGATAAAAGGTCTGCTTTCCATCAAAGTCACTTGCACCGACATTCTTCACAAAATATCTCCAACCAAGTCTTCCGTATGCGATGGATTTATTGTGAAGGGTTTCAAAGTGTTTACGATTTGGCTCAAATTCAAAGCAACAGAAGTCACGATTATCTCTGTCAGCCCCAAAATGGTGGTCAAAAATATCTCGAGATATTGTTGCATCAGGATACTTCTTAGGCTCAAAGAGAAACCTGCAGTGAACACCGATATTGGCGCCTACGTCAAGAAATACGTGGTAGCAGTTATCGGCTTCTCTAAGGGCTATCTTCATTCTCTTTTCTGAGCTAGACAACCAAAAATATCTTTCAATTTTACGGTTTTTAAGTGTTATCATCAACAAAAAGCATGTAAAGATGATGGGGTATAATGCTGAAACCAAGTCAATCGAAACGAACGGCCCGTATATATTGGACGAGATCTCCCCGTAGGCACTAAAAATAAATTACTGTTTTCTACTTTACTACTATGCAACATTCACTTCAAATCGATCCACTGATATTTCACTCCTTTCGCGCTCTTTTTACTTTTCTCTTGAATTTCGGTCTTATCTTGAACTTATTGTGGATTGTTATGACTTGCTTTTTGTACTCCAAATGCTTCACTCACATTTTCTGCTAAAAAGGCCTACTCAAGGGTTTCCAATTTGCCCAACTTGATTTTCTGGTCCCAAGGTGGTTTTGTGAAATTGCATTCCATTACTTGCATGAGATGAATCTTGCCATTTCCCTAGAGGTTTCTTTTGGATGCCTAATTTTTTATTTGGTTCCTTCTTACTCAGTATAGTATGTTGGTAGTGATGATGATTTTCTAACTCTTCCTGCAGTCCTTCTAAATGTGTTGCAACCCTTTAACTTGTTAAAAATCTGTTTCTCTCTTGGCTGCTTGTATCCTACTACATTCTTTGTTCTATCAGGCATTTCTCATTTTGGAATGATTTTGATATCTTCACTAAATGATTGGATCCCAAATTGTAATGTTTTCCGCTTTCCTTTCCTGTTTTCGATAATGCATTTAGTTATTAGCTCTCTTTACGTTGGACCATTTGGACACTCATTTTTTTCTTTGCTTTGTCCTTTTCAATCACATGGGCTCTAAATATCTGATTTCAGAATGATCTGTGTGTGACCTTTTTCCCATTTTATGGGGTTCAATGCTTATCTTGACATGCGTATCGGTTTGTGACTTTGAGTGATGTAAAATATGATCCACTCTTGCTGGTCTATTCTTGACGCTTGATTCTGATGATACTCCTCCCTATACAACATGTAGTCTGTCAATACTGGTGATGATGACTATGACTCCTTATGTCTGAATAATTTCGTTGAAATCTTTTCCAATAACTATTTCTATAGGCTGTGCGGTTAACTCTAGTATCGCTTGGTACCTCAATAGAATCGTTTCTTTGATGTTGTGTTTACTATACTTTGGCTTCACACCATGTCTTTGTTGTGCAGAGTTTGATGTGTGATTTTAACTCTCATGAGCTTAGTATGTTAATCTGATGCAAGCAGAGAGAGTGCTGTCATCTTTGTTGACATGCAATATGACCCACAATATCTGAACACGAATAACCTAATGGCCAGGTTTTGTATAGATTAATACGCTTGAAGTATGCGGATACAACCAAGTTCCGGGTTCTGACTTCAGTGAAAGTAATACTTCAGGAAACAAATAATGAAGCCCTAACCCCTTAGAATCATGCTCATTGAGAAACTAGAATGGGGGCTCAAGCCTTCCATTATCGATATTGAAATCACATTTTGCACGGATATCTAAAAGAAGACATGCATATGCACTCATTGTGGCCTGGATTCAAACTTAAACTTGTCTTCTAATCAAAAAGACAATCAATGAACTAGGAAAGAATCCGGGAGAGTTCTATGAAAATCTTTTGAGCTTTTAAGGGTATATAAATTTATTGCTTTGCATGTTGGCAAGAGATATCATTTCATTCAAGAAAACATCAACAACGCGTTAATGAAATTGAACAGGGTTGATAAAAAAGAAGGCAACTCCAATACGTTCACAAAAGCGTTAGTCAGGAAACGTAAGAGAAACAAGTGGAGAATGTTTTGTTAACTGCAGTCAATCTTGCAAATAGTTACGCAACTTAAGTGATATCAAATGAGGTGAATTAATGAAAAGGCTAATAATTTGATATTTTATCAAAATTCCAATGATGAGAATTTGGAATCGCGATTGATTCAAAAAATGTCAGTGAGATATTTGTTTTAAGCAGCACCGGTCACTATAACGGTTCTGGCGAACTCTGATTTGACAACCCCTGACCAAGTGCGGTACCAAATAACAAGCAATTGAACATAAATGCATAATCTAAGCCTGTATTATGTTCTGACATAACTTGGAATGTCAAATCAAGCGGTACCCCATTATCGTTCCATGAGCTATCTGATGCTTCTGATTAGTGATGCTTCTTATCAAGGTCTGAATCAAAGACCTCAATGTCTTTAAATACGTGATTGAGAAGATTGACAATGATGGACTCCAAAGGCTTTGCTTACCATCAATACCAAAGTTTGTAGAATGCAATCAAAGCAGGTTTTCGCGGCATAGCAGATTTGTCCATAACTCTTCCTCTTCACTCGGTCTATATTTTGCTTTAGAAATTCCATTTTTATTGGAAGCTGAACTGATTTAGCCTTTCCACTTATGGATTGACACTCATTAAAGCTTTTCTTTTTTCTAATCATTTCATTCATATACATGCATTTTTTCAAATTCAACACAGGCAATATTCCTTTGCTGATTGGTGATACAAATCAATACTTGGAGTGCAAGTGCGAGAGAATAGATTTATTAAGGAGATGTTGGCATGTGCACAGATAGGGAATTGAGTTTCTTTGGGAATTGTTTTGTTTGCTTGTGATTTCGGTAATGTAATAATTACGAGAATTCCAAGGAATTAGAGGAAAAGGTGTCTATATGTGGCAAGAATTAAAATGTGGATTTAGTCAAACTGCGGCAAAATGACGGAAACAACCAACAGTAGTACTAGTAGTACCAGTTCTTTTCCCCCTCATTTTTGTGGGTTAACAGGATGAAAATGACGCCCAAGTTTGCTAAACTTCGACTGGTCGTCTTTGATCTAGATTACACCATATGGCAACCTGAAATGTACCAATTGAATGGAAGTCCACGTCTTATGCCAAATAAGAAATGTATATCCGGGAAGGTATTGCAAGAAGCACAAACGAATGTTATGGGACACATCCTTGTCGATGGAGACCATGAGCCCATTCGTGTCTTTGAGGGGGCATCTCATGCTCTCC
>CAAAJI010000925.1:0-17562 GCA_900642245.1 Fragilaria radians | reverse complement strand
CTTCACAAAACTGCTGTTTTAGCATAGTCAAACTGTATTCAAAAGACAAAGAATGATGTAATCAAGAGTAAAGTAATATGAAAAAGAATTCACTAAGTCAAGAAGGTTGGATACCAAGAGTTAATTGATAATTTTTGGAGTTTTCTATGAATCTTCAAATCTTGTATGGGACCACCTCTTGTGATGAAAGTGTACAAGAAAGATGAAATTTTGGATTGAAAAGTAATTGCACCAAAGAAAGTGAATATGTGTCATATCACTCAACAAAAGCATTAAAGTTTTTGTTTGAGAATAATCTTGGATTGAATTCACATATCACAGAATATGAAACTAGCATGAGTCTTACAAGTTATGAACAGTAATGAGTATCTGTATACATTTGTTTACTTTGCAATGTGTTTGTGCTAGTATTATTAGTCATGAGAAATAACGATATTTTATTCATTTTACATGTCTGTTGAGAGGACTATTCACAAACAGTTGTAACATTGATATTTTAAGTGCTACTCTAGTATTTAATTTTGTTTTAGTGTTTAGATACCTGTTCTCATTATTCCAATGCTTTATTTTATTCTTCTCAATTTTGCCTTTTCTCAAATTTACAAATGACAACTTAACTTTATGAGAATTAAAGCAATGAATATTGGTGATACATGACAATATACAATAGTGCACAATCCTTTAAGTAGTTTGGTAACCATCAGCACAGCTCTAGGCAGCCCTTTCTTTTTGGATGGATTTCTCACTGCCGTATTGATTACCTTCTTTACATATGTAGGTCCTTTCATCCTTTTTCAATACAAAAATGTTGATTGACAAACATGCAAAATCTTCTAACTCCGTTGCATAATGAAGTACTTCACCCACTGTGGCATTAGTAATTACCGATTTCAAGTGTTGAGGACATTTCAGGTCACGCTCTCATTTGTCATTATGGTGGAAACATGCTCTCTCGTAAAAAAAACATCTGGGGTGCGGCACAATATGCGGCACAATAGGAAAACGAAGATATATATGGAGATACTTTTGTCGTTTACTTTGAATGTTTTTATTCTTCCAAGACCCCAAAGTTTGTCTCGTCAAGCTCGGGTTAAATTAGTAAACGAATTTAGTGTTGGTGTTTTGCATACGCAAATAATCAGTGAAGGATTACGATTACATTCATTCTTCCGCCTCAATGACGATGTCAAGAAGCATACTTATCCTATTTCTCTCTATCTCATTGCTAGAGGTCCTTGGACTATCTGAGAGTATTGCTGCAAATGAAGTTCCCCAATGTTCTTTTCCTATCCCCATTGCGAATGATGTATGCACGACTCCGTTTGAGTGCGACATCGGTGAGTTCTGTTGTCCAAATGAAGATACGACATGTGTTCCAGAAAGGAGGTGCTATTGTGACTCAGAGTCGAATGTAGTAGCATGCTATGATATGGATCTTCCAATCGTTTGCCCTTCCCTGTGTCCGCTGACAAGGCCAGACACAAACGATTTTTGTTCACTCGAAAGTCGATTCCAGTGTAATTATGGAAATCCAATCCATTGCAAGAATATGAATATGACGTTTGATTTCGAACAACAGTGTACCTGTTACAATAATACATTTTCATGCATTGACAATGTCTGTCCTGTAACTTGTCCAAAAACTCAACCAAAAAATGGTGCTAAGTGTTCACCTTTTGCTTCTGGAAACTGTGATTATGGTCAACTTTGTTGTCCCGGAGAAGAAGGAAACTGTGTTCCTGAAACGACTTGCTTCTGTGACGATCAATCTGTCTATTGTTCCGAATCCTTGAATTCCATACCATGCCCTTCACTATGTCCTAAAACTCCACCTAACGACATGGATTCATGTGATATTGATAGTCGTTTTGAATGCAATTATGGTGATTCTTTACTTTGCAATGAAGTGGAAGGTGGACTTTCATATGATTCTGAGAAAACATGTACATGTATTGACGGGAAATTTACGTGTGCGAACAATGCGTGTCCCATCACATGTCCGAAAATTCAGCCCAATCAAGGAGCATCTTGTTCTCCATTTCAGGATTATTATTGTTCCTATGGGGAATTTTGCTGCCCCTCATCTGATGCATACAATTGCATTCCCAGGAAAGTGTGCTCCTGTGATAATGATTTGAAAGTAAGCTGTTATGAGCCATCGATGATGTGCCCCTCACTTTGCCCTGACGTAAAGCCAAGACCAGGTCAAGTTTGCAACATCCAAAGTCGGATAACATGTAACTACGATGAAGAAGATTGTCCGACTGAATGTAGCTGTTTAAATGGTGTCTTCGCTTGTGAGGAATTTTGTTCCGAGGGGACAAATACACCAGTGGCTGGGCCTCATTCTCCGGTAGTCCCTTTTCCTTCGCCTACAATTTCCACCGGCAGCGAATGGAATGACCCAGTTTGTCCTAAATATTTATCCAAGGATAATGAACAATGTCTTTTTGCAGAAGAAATCTATTGCACCTACAATGAGGGAAGTTGCCCTTTTCTGGTCTGTGAATGCATACAAGAAACGTTTATCTGTGGTAAATTTTGTGATGGATCATCCGCTCCAATTAGTATAGAAGATGATGACGTCAATGGAGATGAAAGTGAAACTGTGGATCAGGTCAAACCGACAATATCAGACAAAAAGGGAAAAAAGAAAGGGAAGAGAAAGAAGAAGACAGGGAAGGGAAAGAAAGAATTGAAAGAAAAATCGGGCAAGTTGAAGAAAAAAAAGAAATATATGGGTCAATAATCAGGTAATATATCTTGTCTCCACTACTGTCCTAAAAGTCTCTTTCTTTTTCGTTTTCTTCCTCGATGAATTCATAAAGACCATATTCAACTCACCTACAAAAAATTCAAGGGATAATTCCAAGATTAAATGACTATTTGCAACTCTCTGAACGTGAACATTCACATTTTGACTGTCACCTACATGTTTTTTGGATGATTTGACTAAGACTGTACACAACGTTACAGGAAAGTACAGAGGTCAAGACGTGCACTGTTGAGTTCCTAATTCACTTAAAATCTATCTGAATTCAATCTCTTTGACTTTTTTCACTTCGATAATCTAAAATTCTATAGCTATTGATGAAACTGCAAAACTGAAAATCTGTCTGAAAACCATACTGAGCGCAGATGCTACAACTGACGTCCACAAAATTTGAATCCAAAACATGCATGCAGCAAGCAGGATTGAAAGGTAATGTTGCACCAAGTAAAGACATTACTCAAAATGGTGGGTGCGGAGATTGAGGTTGAAAGTCATTAAAACGAGGCAACAATAACCTATTTAGATCAAAAGATATTGAACTGATGCAACACGGACACATAAGAATTCAAGTCATGTATGCAAATCTACCTGAAAAGAGGATAAAGCATGATACAACATGTTACAAAGAAGACTAATTCAATTTGGTATCAGGCATACAAACGAAAATGCCATTTTGCATAATCACAGCCACATATGAAAGCATAATGAAATTACTTTTGCTATCCATGAATGGGGATTCATTATGAAGTTTTACCCATGAAAAATATATGGAATATCTCCTTTAGTAGCAAAATAAACACTTCAAATGTAGGTACATGAAAACATATCAATGCCTATGAATGTATTAATGACATGATTAGTCCTCATCATTTGACCCATGCATTAACAATATGCCAAATCTGCAGATATTCTGGTCTTAGCAAGACCCGACAATAAAGAGTTGTTATATTTTTTTTCGTGGCCACACTACCTCCACATGTTTCTGCGATTGTATTTTGCTTTTTTTGTAAGTGATGTTTGTTCAAGATTGCTTCAATTCTCTTCACTGTATGGATGCCCTTGTAAGGTTTCCAGTCTCCCAGGTGCTCCAAATCCCTTATGACAAAGAAAGGTTTGTGCAGAATGACAACTTTACGAATCACTTTGTTTTGTTGTGACGGAACGAGAAAAAATAGTCTATTTAGACACCAGTGTGTACCTCAGAAAAAATAGTCTATTTAGACACCAGTATGTACCTCATAATGTTACCCGAGTCTACACAACGGAATTTTCGCTGGTTCCTTGGGATTCCTATTTCTCTCGTGAAAAATATCTTTCTCTCGGAATTTGACAACTTGACAATAGGTATCCGTTAAATCTACGTTGCGCCGTTTTTTTCACACTTATTGGCATTGTTCTGGGGTTCGTATCAAGCATGCGGACAAGAAAAAAAGATACTCGCATGGGAAAGACTTATTAGACGTCACATTAATTTATCGATTTGAGTGGGTGTTAAAAGAGATGAGTTGCGTGCACCGATGCACGTCAAAGTATGGCGCTGTCCTACTAATTATGTTTATTTTCTTTGGTAGGATCATTGCTTTAAATGAAGAGGTAAAAGAATCCATGCCTAGTACTCCTAGCACCGTTGATGGTGAATCCTCTGTGACTTCGGAAGGTGAAAACTTGATTTCTTCTTTGATTCAATGGTTTGTATCCAACAAGGGAATTATGAGCGATAAAGTTGAGATTCGTCGTGAATTTCCAGATGACAGTAATTCTCGTTATGGCATGTTTGCCAAGGAAGATATTTTATCTGAAGAATTAATTCTGGGGATTCCTCGTACTGTCTTGTTGACTGCCGAAGACGACGAAGAATCGTATGGTGGGATCTGGTGTCCTACTGTTTTCAATCTCTTACGTGAAATGAAGCTCGGAGATAAATCTTTTTATGCACCTTATACCAATTACTTGAAGTCTCAAAGTCAAGGACAATTACCAAGTCATTGGTCGGATGCTGGACAAGCGTTATTGCACGAACTTTTAGCCCAAGATGATAATGACAAGCAAAATGACTTACCACCAGATTACGTCACTGATTGGATCAAGGGAGAATGGCACACAGAATGTGAGGGGAGTCACGATCGAAACGAAGAACACGCAGCGTTGCTGTTGCTACAGAGAGGTTGGGATGATATCATGATTCCCATGTACGATATGATAAGCCATAGAAATGGAAAGTGGCTCAATACGAAGTCTAACTCGGTTCATAACAAGAAACAGGATGTTAAAGTTCAAGCCTCGCGCAATATTCAAGCAGGAGAAGAAATTTACATGTCATACAATTTCTGTGCTGATTGTGGAAACAAGGCTCGTGGTTATGGAACAGCGGAGATATTCAGGGATTATGGATTCGTCGAAAGCTATCCCCAACGATGGTTCTTTGGTCGAGTTGGTAAGAGCAAGATTTCGTTTGAATTGGACCAAGATGAGAATGGGAAACTTGTCGTACGTTGGCTGGAATCAAAACCTTGGACAAAGGCCAGGAAGTACATGGTTAAACAATTAGATCGCCTCATCGATTATGGAGCAATTGTTTTGGATTCATCAGATCAAGACGCGGTTGTTCCTGAAGGAGAACTCAATGTTATTCGAGGATATCAAAAAGCCATGGTGAGCGCTTTAAAGAATGCGCTTGAAAGTCTTGATATTCCAACTGACAGAGACCCTGATTGTGCAGTCGATGATCATTCTTGTTCCTTGTCGATTCGCTATGATGACATGTCATGGCAACCAGATGATACCAATTACGCCGTTTACACTTGCGATACCGAAGTTAGCATGTCTTACGATGGCTTCGATCATATCGAAAAACTCAACTCCTTTTATCAAAAGATAGATTACTGGAAGGATCCAAAAAATGATAATGTCTGCTTTGATATCGAGAGCATTATTCAAATGTGCGGCTCATATAGACCTCATTATCATGAAATGGTTGTTCACTACACTGCTCGCTTCTTGCCAGATATTCGCCGTGTCTTATGGGTAGGTGGAGGTGACTCCATGTTATTGCACGAGATTATCAAGTATCCGAATCTTGAGTTCGTCGTTGGACTTGAATTGGATCAAATGATAACACGATTGAGTTACAAGCATTTAGGAACACAACCACATTTTGACAACCCCAAAGTTCAATGGTGGTTTGGTGACGCTTCGAAGAGTTTGCTTATGCTCCCCGAAGATTATTTTGGCTCCTTTGACATGGTTTTAGTTGATCTATCTGAGACAGTCATGTCGTTTCTAGTTACGGATGGTTTAGATATCATGCAAGCATTATCACTTCTGTTAAAACCAAATGGAATCTTGGTTAAGAATGAGCTTTACTTGGAGAAGATGGCGGGAATATTCGATTACAGGTGAGTACTGATGTAAATCTTAACGCTTGTAGGCCATTCGTGATGCTCATCACATTTATTTCTGTTATTTGCAGCATCCAAATTCATTTCCCTGGGGTCCCAATTATGTGTTCTCAATGCTTAATTTTCGGGAGCAATAAGGTGGACTTTATGTATGACGAACTTATCAACCACAATCTTACTGGTCCAAATCTTTATATCCCAGATCAGGATAAGATTGAGGATAGATATCAATATTTCCATGATTATAGGAGAAATAGCACTTCTATGCATCTATGCTTGGAAGAAGGACAAACAGAGAAGGAGCCTGTAGATCAAAAGAGAAGTCCTGGTGTTTTGTTGGTAGTTGAAGCAGAGGACATCTCTATTGATTTGTCCGATCCCAATGTAGTACTTGATACTTTAGTCAAGGCTACAGAGAATGAAGGACTGCATGTTGTTACTAGCACAACGTCGAAAACTGACATTGGTTCTATTATCACTCTCGTTCTTCACGAAGGTTACATCGTGGTACGAACTTGGGCGGAAGTGCGTTATGCTGCTGTTGATATTCATTTCTGGAGCAGCTTCAATAAACATGATGCAGCAAAGCAGGCTGTTGTTGCGGCTCTAGGAAGCAAGGTCCCGTCCTCCTATCGTATTGTTGCTGGAGGTATATTTGGGGTTAAAACGTGGAAAGAGGACGATAAACATCGCGGCCCACATCTAAGAAACACATGTGAAAAGCGCTTCGATGTTGTCAGGGAAAGTACAGTAGACTCGGCTGTGGCGGGGGCTATGTTGGAGGAGAATTTGAAGCTTTTGGAAGATAAAGAAGTTCTGACAGTTGTTTTATGTGGAGAATCGCAAGAACATTGTAACAGCATCGGCATTTTAAATGCCGCTGGATTTACCCAAGTAGTTCCATTGAGCTCGTGTCCAGAGATTGCGAATGAATTCTCTGAAGGCGCATTGGACCGTATGGTAGAATGTGAAAAGAAAATGTACAAAATGATCATGGATTCAACCCAAAATGGAAAGAAGATTGGATCCATAATCGTGGATCAAACATGCCCCTTAGCACTTTCGCGAATTGTCTATAAGATCTTAAAAACTAAAGGCTTCAAAGTGATGCTTAAGAATCTTTTCGTCTGGGCTGTCATGTTTGAGCAAAAAGACTCTTGGCGTCGAAATTTCCTAGAGAGATTTAGAAAGGATATTGTTCTTTACGACCCAAATTACCGTGCAGAAGTTCTGTTCAATACAACCGATGCGTCTATGGAGTTGGGTGTTACTCTGTCAGGAGATGAAGGTTTTGTAAATAAATTCAAGAGCATTGTTTCTGCTATTGAAGTCAAAACAGGGTTGGTATCAGATATTCGAGACATTAAGGGAGGACTGTTTGCCTTTGATGAGAATTGGAAGCCTTCGCATTTCTTTTTGCCGCAGGACTATGATCAACGCTCACCATTCGAACAGTGGAAATCCCAAAAGCCAGTTGGATATCAAACTGTGTCACAATTCGAGCCAAAGAGTGATACAACAATGGTGAGCTTATCGGCCAAAATTCTCAAAGCTGCACTTCTCCAGACTACCAAAACCTTGCACGAAGAAGAGTTCGAGGAGAGCAAAGGCATGGACAAGGCTGAAATTACTGAGGTAGAAAGTATCGGTGACGGATATCTTCTGATGGCAACCTGGTCTGTGGGCAATTGTGTCCTTTTGTGGGATGGAAGACGACACGTAGATCTAAACCTTTTCACCTACAATGAAAATGAAGAATTTTCCAATGATTTCTCATCTGTTTTTAAAGCACAGTTTGGGAAGGTTTTCATTACTGCACTTCGAGACGATCAGCCAAGAGGATATGGGCGTGTTGTCAGTTTTCAAGAAGATATCGAAGATATTGGACCACATCCTCACTGGGCGAAGTTCAAATAATTAGTTGGAATGATAACTTATCTTGATTAACAGTTATTCGATTCTAAGATGTTTTACATTGATCGTGAATCGACTGGCGCTCAGTAGGCCTTCCTAACTTTTTGCAATGATTATTTATATAAGTATAGCACTAGGCACGCGTATGTTAAAACCTTTGATGAACTTTGATAGTATTATGGATTGAACTAAATGTGGTAGTGTAACTTCTTAAATAAAAAAATATTAATCTGTGAGGTACAAATATCAGACCATGACACATTCTTAAGAAGGTTGTTGTGGCCTATGATGAATTTAACATTTATTCCGGAGATTTTTTAGTCAAGGATACTAAGATATGTCTACTCTAAACCTCATTTAACCTTAGCTTAGCCTCCACCACCAGTTTCAATTCAAATGAATAATTCAAAAAAGCTAAACTCGATGGGATCTGGGATCGAAAGCCTCGAATTAATTTTTTGGCTGTAGTAAAGGATATATCGTCCAAAGACTAATAACTTTCTAACTAGAGCACTTCAGTATGCCCGTAGTGATTTGTCTGTGCTTCTATTTGATAATCTATGAAGTGTCTATATATATTTAAAAGTTTTTGATTTCATCCAAATTTAGTATGTCATTTTGTGTATTGACCTTTTTGACTTTCTGGAATGTTTTTTCTTGTGCCTCTGACTAATTGAATTTCTTACTTCCACAAAGTACTTTTGTGACCATTGTCAGTGGAGCCAATAGATGTTTTATTTCTTTTAAGGTCATACTTTACTATACCCAAAAATAACGGAACTTGCTTAAAGGCTTTAGCTTCAAGACTATATTGAAAACAGATAAACTTTCAACCTCTTGAGCAAAAAAGTAAATTTTTCGATGTTTATATATGGGTTGGCTTCAAATCTTTATATGAGAACCTTTCCATAGCTTTTGAAGGCATTGATGTAAAAACCCTCTTTGGTTACTAACAACACATCCACAAAATATGCTAAGGTAAAGTCAATTCCAACCACAAATTGGGATATTCGAATTTGAAAAATCTCTGGGAGTTTTCCACTCCCATAGATAGTCATAAGTAGGAATATTTTCCCTACGGAAAAATGATAGCATTTTGTTAGCCTGTGGCGTCAAACGCATTGTATGACAAACCATACTTAGGTTAATTGATGTTGCATGCATGTATCAGTTTACAATAGTGTTACTAGCCTGTTGTTTTGTAATAGACAATGCAACCCCTTGGAATTCCAAATCCAAAACTCTGAGGTCTGATATGGCTCTAAAGTTTCATTCTATTTGGAAAAATATAAGAAGGAGACCGAATCTTTGAGCCGTGAATAAGCTGATATATACACCTGTAATTCATGGAAATCAAAAAAAGAGGTCACTTTGGTTGTCCCTTAATTCCGATTGCAATCATTTCAGGAAATCTCAAGTCTGTTAATACATGCTAAATATCCCTGTAATTTCTTGCATCTTGTGAATTCTGCAAGTGTACCGTATCCACGGTTCAAGTTTTTTACTCATTCATAGCATTAAATGCAAAAATAAATAGATGAGGTTTTTCAAGTGTGCACCATCTTTGCAAAACTTCAACAGTATTGCTGGCCAGGTAGATAAATGTTGCTTCAACCAGTCTTAGGTTGAGCTTAAGACTATGCAATTTGGTGCTATAGATATGGAACATATGTACTTGATTCTTTCAAGAAAGTTTCGTTTAAATTTAAGTTTCCTTACCAAAAGCTAAAATAACAAAGTTGTGAACATTTAATTAATTTCTAATCTAACTGACATTTCTGTCTTTACCAAGACTGATTCATCCTTTTGACTCCCATTGTATCTGTCCGTTATATCTGGATATTATGTGCTACCCTAAAACAACAAATAATTGTTATCACCTCTATTTTATCTATGTGATGTGTAAATAATCTTCCCATGATGATAAGCTCATCAATATATCAATCCTAACCATTGGCAATTGTGGACACCTGTGAATTCAACAATTTGGATGGCTGCCAAAAGATCTATTAGACGACTCAAATTACGGTTGCCCAATACGTAATGTATTGAATTTATTATAAATCTCCATTTCGCTGATGATGAAACAAGAATGGAAGGGCAATATGTGATCTAAAAATCTGTTGACTTGATTATAACAATGAACTTGCTAAAAATTCCTAACGATTAGTTCATATCAGTTAGTTGCTTATATCAATTTGCGTCAATTTGAAATCCATAAATCCTTAGACCCAAAGACCTTGAAGATCAAAATCAATAGCCCTTTCCCCCTCAATTATTCTTCGCAGATGGAATTAAAAGAAAAGTGCAAGGATACAATCACAATTTTCTTTAAGTAAAAGTTTTTGTTCCCTAATTTGTTTGCAGTTCTAAACGGTATTGGTATTAAATACTTTCCCAATGGAAAATCAACAATTGACACAAAATTCAATATGAATAAATGACTGAATTCCCCGTGGGTTCATTCACTGATTCACAGCCATTATCCATTCTCTCAATCATACTTCTTTGCACTTTACGCCAAATATTTGGAACAACACAACACTGAATAAATCTTGACATGGAGTATTTCGGGCCACTGGCCTCGGAGCAGCAAATCGATGACGACACGTTTGTCTCTGAGCTTCAATCGAATGATTCTCGTGATGATGAATTTTCCTCCTGGAAAATCAGGACGAAGACGCTTTACGGGCGTACAACGGAACAGTTGCAACTTCTTACCGCATATCATAATGTTATTGTTAAAGAGAAAAGCGAGAAAGTTATTCTTCACGGAGAGTCGGGATCAGGAAAGACCACCCTCGTGAACTCTATCCGAGATACAATTATTCAAAATGGAGCCTACTTTGTGACTGGAAAATTCTTTCAGGGGGCCGAGCTACAAGAACCTTATTCAGCAATAGTTTCTGCGTATTCAGATGTGTGCGATCTTATGGCTCAATCTGAGGATTTGACTGAGAAAGAATTAAGTAGAATCAAAGAGGAACTTGGATCTGACGGAAAACTTCTTATGCGTTTCATTTCAAATCTATCACCTTTTATTTGTGAGGATGCAAGTGAGACCTGTAATTTCGAAAATGATTGTTCGCAATATCACAAGGAATCAACACTTGCACAATTTAAGGTTGCATGTAAAATATTTTTGCGCGTCATGGCAACCAAGAAACATCCGATTGTTATGTTCATCGATGATATACAATGGATGGACGATGGATCAAGGGAGCTCCTTCATATGCTTTTAAAAGATGAAAGCCTTAAGTATGTCTTACTCATTCTCTCATATCGTAATGAAGAGGAGCATGCCGTTCTCGACCTTGTTCAAAGTTCAGAACAAGTGTCCCTCAACATTGCCCTTTCCAATTTGGATCTTTCTTCAGTTCATCACATTGTGACGGAAATTTTGGGAACTAATTCAACAGAAATTCGAAATCTAAGTAAAATTGTGATGGAGAAGTCAAGCGGAAATCCTTTGCATGTGTTGCTTTTTTTAGAATGCATTCATAGACATAAACTCCTGGCAAAAAACAATCAAAGAGATTCGTGGATCATTGACACGAATAAAATTAAAGAAGAAGCTAATGCCGTTGGGTCTTTTTCTGATCTTTTATCAAAGAAAGTCGCTACAGCCTCTGCAGCTACGGTAGACATACTGAAAGTTGCATCCATCATTGGATATTCGCTCGACGTTCCGTTCCTCGTGAGTGTCCTCCAAAAATTGAAGCATAAGAATTTTCTTTTGTCGTTCCATCAAGGGTCCAAGAAGGGGTTGGCTGAATGGATGCATGCCTCTTTGACAGATGCGGTTCAATTGGATTTTTTATGCAAAGAGTCAAGAGATCTTTATCACTTTACACATGACAATGTACAGACAGCTTTCCAGGCTTTGAGCAATGGCAAGGATGTATGTCAACTGCATCACTATATTGGTGAAGTGTATTTTGAGAGTGGGCATGATGGGCTTAACATGTATAACACTGCAGTTCATTGGAATGCAGCCTCACACAACATGGGAGGAAGATACCAGAGGCAGAAACTTGCTAGAATTAATTTGGAAGCTGCGAAATACTGTCATGAGAAGGCTGCATTTGCTAGGGCAGCTCATTTACTACGGACATGCCTTGCTCTCTTTAGTGATAATGAAAGATGGGAATCGGAAAACTCTGACTTGACTATAAACGTTCTAGAAATGCTAGCCAGAATGGAACTCATAGTCGGAAATTTTGCGGCATGCAAAGAAATCACCGAAAGTGCAATTTCGCATATCAAACGTCCAGAAAAGAAAATCAACTTCTTTCTGATTGGTGTTGAGGCCCAAATCACTGCTTTTGACTCTGAAAGCGCGTTAGAATCGGCTCAAAAGGCACTTCGGTGTCTTGGCTTAAAAATACCAAAAAATATTTCTTTTTGGCACATGACTTTGAAGCTTTGCAAGACAAAACTAGTTCTGCATAACAAATCAAATGAAGAGATTCTTAGCCTCCCAATGATGAAAGATAAAAGAATGTCCACAGCAGTACGGATTCTCGTCCTAATTTGCACGTACTGTCTTCTTAATAACAAAATCCATCACGCTATTTATTCAGCCCTCTTTGCTATACAACTGACCATCACGCATGGCTTGAGCCCATACAGTGCTAATGCACTTGCAATTTATGGTGTGGCTGAAATAGCTCTTAAAAATTATGATAAAGGATATCGCTTTGGACGCTTGGCTTTGAAGCTAAGCAAAATGATTAAAAGTAAAGACGCAGAATGTGCAACGATGGGGTTTACATTGACATTCTTATCCTTTTGGAAAGATTCCTTTCACGATTTGCAACGCGAACTCTTTCGATCTGGCGCACGTGGCTATGAAGTTGGTGACATTTTATATGGTAAGTTTTGACTATTGCGCCTTAGCAGTGTGTGTCATTCACGTTTTCACTCTTTCCTAATGTTTACCTTAAGCTACGTATTGCATTTCTCAGGCATTTACACTGCAGCTCTTTCTTGGAACTAATCTCAGACAGGCGGAAACTTCCTTTCGCAACTTCTACAATAGAACTATTGAAATAGGACAAAGATCAATGGTACTTTGCCTAAAACCTTATTTCCAAACTATTTTGAACCAACAAATGGTCTTCCTTGACTGGAATAATATTGCAGTTTTTAATGGAGAGGCTATGGAAGAAGAAGATTACTTACGAGAGGTTGAACAAGCAGGAAATCCAGTGCTGAAAGTTGTCGCCTATTTGTTAAAAGCTGAATTGGCCGAGAAATTTGAAAATTTCCAATTTGGCAGAATTGCTTTATTCTTTCATTGAAATGTCAGGTCGTTCCATTCGCTTTACTCACGGAGTCGTGCCATGGTGGGGTAGTGCTGGTCACGCATATTATAGGATGTTTTTAGCTTCAGGACGACGTTTCCATTTGCGCAAAGCTCGTATGTATCGCCAACGGTTGGAGAAAGTGCTAGCTCTTGGATGTCAAAACGCAGCCTCAAGTGTAGCTTATCTGCGTGCTACAGAAGCATCAGTTTGTGGGTTGGTTAGCGATTCTGAATTATTGGCAATATTTACACGAGAAAGTTTTGTCATTTCTTCATTTCCTCATGTGAAAATGGAAGCAAGCTTTCACGAAGAAGCTGGATTTGCTTGTTTGAGGCGAGGCCTCCAAGATGAAGGGCAACAATACCTTGAGAAAGCGTTGCATATCTATGAAGAGCTTGGAGCCATCGCAAAATATCATTGGTTACGCGAAAGAGCTTTGAACCATGATTTGTGTTTGTAAAAGGCATCTAATGCAAAAGGGAAGGGTGGAGTGGATATTTTCCAACATAGAACTAAGTAATGGTGTTCTCCTCTTTGATGTATTTGTAAAATGGATACTAAATAAAGCATTGGAACTTTTTGGCTTGGCATATAAAAAATTGCAGAGTAGTAAAGGAGCATTTCCTATTCATTTCATTTCACCTTATCTGTGAACCCGATTCAAAAACTATCCTATTTAGTTCCATTATTGGAAATTGATATTGGATGCAAACTCATAAGGAAATAAAATCTGTCATAATTGAGAACGCAATTTTTTTGCATCTTACAGCAATGGGCTTCTTGCCTTGCTTAATAACTGTGCCTGAGCGTCCTTACCGTGAACGAAAACCAGTTTTCAAAGTTAGCCTTGTAACTTTTGAAATACCGCTGATAACTTGGATTAAGTAAAATGGGAATTAGAGACCTGGAATAAGCTTTTAAAAATTGAGGTAGAATCTGTATTCACAAAAGGCAACTTACCTTATTCCGATTCCTATATGAATAGCAAACAAAAGTAAGATGCAACTACAGAAAGAGTGTTGCTGTTCAATCAGAACCACTTTGTGGGTCTAGTGTTACAACAAATGCAAGTAACAGTTGAAGGCAAAATAAGGTAAAGAAAAATCATGTTAGTGGTGCAGAGTTTCAAATATTGTACACTAACTGTAGAGATATATTTTCAGACGGTGTCTTGAGTGCTTAGGAAGAATGTGTAAGTTTCAAGTTGTTTAAATCAAAATCAACTTTGCGCGATTTCTTCTTCTGTTTTACTTTTCTAAAGCTGAGAAGACGGAAAATTTTGAAAATATAGCTATATCAAATAATCGCTATTGATACTGTCGCAATCAGTAGCACTACCAAGAAGAAACATACCTTCTGGTAGTTTCTGAAGGTCTAACCTTTGACTCTGGAAGGTCAGTACATCTCTTAATATAAAATCTAGAGTCAGTAAATTTTCTATTTTGAGAATTTAACGTCATGAAGCAATTGAGTTTTGAAGTAGGCGATCATAGCCGAGTTGTTAATGGTATTGCCACAAGAATTTCTTTTTACTCAAGCGTTATCTTCAATCTCATTACTAAAGTTGTACGTCGAGAAAGCAATCGCATGCAGAAATAACACTAGGAACATATTTCAATCATGGGATGTTGCCATCACGGGAATTTACATCCATCTCGGATCCTATTAAATAATTTATAGATTGATTGTTGCTCATAACCTAGAGAAGATGTTGTTTTGTGCGTCCATTACGGACATGGATTGTATTTGACTTGTAGTACATTAATTGATATCGAGTTGTCACTCAGCTAGAAAAGGAGTAAGGGGCTTCCAATTATAATTTATGCTTTTTTCAAAATATACTATACTAGGGAAATCATAAATGCTAAATGAGTTGAGTGAGTGTATTAGAAGTAAAAAGAACTAAGTAAGTATCATTTGTAGCCGTATACGTCTCGATGATTAAAAATTGAATAGAAAGTATTCTTTTCAAAGTGCTTGTTTTCCATATTCTAGTTTCTTTTCTGGAACAGGCGTAGTGAAAATATTATTTTTTGTATCAAACTTAACTTGTTAGTGTTTGAGAGCAATGCCTTTGTACGCGTGAGAGGCCTTGGGTTATGTGGAGTGAAAGTTATGGATCATTTCATCACAAATACGTAGTATCCTTGAGAGACATACACTTCCGTAAAAGAACAAGGAAGTGCTATCGTTAAAGATGGTTATCTCATTCAATTGTTCTTCCATAATTCCTGACAAGACTTCAAACCTAAAATTTAAACTTTTCCCTTATTTGTTATCGCCATAGTTTGTTGGATGCGGTAGAGCGTCAATTGTCAACCATCATAAGAAAGAGCTTTACTGAGCTCACAGCTTTTTTAAACTTGGCAGGTATTTTTGTAAGATAATTTTTTAAGCAGCAGGTGAATTTGAGTGAAAAGGACGACGAGATATCACGTAACGGTATGTTTCAACAATGGATAGTACTGTACCGTGCTACTTGTTTTGCGCTTCCTTCGACGTGACGATACTAAAACCTTGTTATTCCTTGACCAAAGTAGCCATTTTTGATGGCTCGTGTCGATGGGCGAAAGGTGGTGACTGTGGCATGTGTTGCCACAGTATCAGTTGTTGGATTTGCTCAATTATATTTACCCTTTTGGGCAGATCGTGATAGGCTCCGTGGCCTGTCGGAAGAAAGTTCGTCGGTGGAAGCGCAAAAGGAATTCGAAAGTCAGATGCTGAAAGAATACCAATCACCAAATGGCAATACACCGGGAAACACGGCAAGCCCGGGAAGTATGTGGAAGAATATGAAAAAGTAATACATTTGGATTGCACCAATGGGATACTGTTTTTATTCTGTCATTCAGCCAAGTATATAAACTGTCGAATATAATAAGAATGTAATCAGCCATGCTACATATAAAATGCAAAAAAACTATATACTTTATTGAATGTAACCTTTAATCTTGCGAAACGATCAATTGTAACACCAGCCATACATACATGTCATTATGGTTTGAATTGCTTAATCGTTACACCAATTCGAAGGATTATCGAATATATGTTTTTCATCCAACAATTATACTAGTAGTGCGCCGTTTTTCTTTTTTGATACATGTGGCCTCCACTTATTGATTTCTCTGATTTTTTGAGTTTGAACTAAAATTGTTCTCAATAAACTTTTCGCCAAAGAACTCAAGAGCCAAAAGTGTAAACTTATTCCTGCGAAAATACTTAAGTTGTATTCATTGAGGTTCCAAGATTGATGGTAGCGTAATGTATTAAAAACAAACCTATCGGCGTTGTAAGCTCAAGTATTATACTTTCATCACGCATGAGGACACAGAAAAGGAACAAGACAATGAGGAAAAATAATTATTAGAACGTGTTACTTTACTTTTTTAGTCTAGGTCAAAAAATGAAACGGCAAAACATCATTTCTAACGGCGCCCCCCACAAAGTGCTGCCGACCCTCTTGGTGTGTCCTTTGTTCTCATTTAATAAATATGCATAATTCTCATTTTTACGTTCGCGTCTCTCCGTGAGATGCGACGTTTGGAATTTGGATTATGAATGGAAAGAGTAACTTAATCATCTCCTTACCATTGTTACTGTCTGTGATAATTTTCAAATGGATGATCTCTATTTAACTCGAGACTTTTCCTTTTCTTCTTTTTGTAGTGCATATTTTTCTCGTTGACGTTCTCGACATCGTAAGCATTTTGTGGCCAAACCCTTATCACCAAAAGCCGCCCATGGACGAAAATTCTTACACCCCTTGCACCATTTGATTTCCAAACCAGACTGGCAAACGACCCATACATTGACGTCACACATGGTACACAATCCTTTATTTTGTGTTGGGATGATTGCCATGCCATTGCCACTTTGCTTCTCCATTGAAGACGAATCTTTCTTTCCTGACAAGGACGAGGATGTTGATGAAGATGACGATGGTTTTTTATTGTTACCAGCTGCAACATTATTGTTGATTCCACCACTTTTGGATATTGTGCTGCAAGGGCAAGCCTGTCCACACATGACACAACATCGCATACCCTCGGGAAGGTTCGCTGACTGCTTTTGTGACATATGAGCTGGAAAGTTAACTAGGCATGTAAATTCTGGAACCGGAGCATTCTTTACTTTTTCAATATCACCTTGGAATTTAGAAGGTATTGGT